>MU223903.1:258647-270556 GCA_018584345.1 Thuja plicata
CATTTCAATTGGTGTATTAAAATGAATATCTCACACTCAATTTGGTGCATCTAAAATGAATCCTAATTAGTTTTGAATGAACAACAAACTGCACTTGCATTTAGATTAATCATTTGCTTGCATTATCATAGATTTAAATCCTTTGTTTAGGTTAGTGTGTAGTCACTGAGCTTGTGATGATCTGAGAGCAAGCTCATACTCCTGCCTACTAGGAGGCAACAGGTCGATTCTTCCAGACATGCAGGGTGAATGAATCGATATTCATTCCTGTATGCAGCTGAAGAACAATGACTATGTTGAAGTGTTCTGCTAAATCAGAGGCCCACATTTAGCATGCACAGTATCATAGCTAAATCTCTTATCTGGAAAAGCTTAAAGGATTAGGAGAAAAGATCATATAATGGAGAAGTACAGACTTGACAAGAGTATTGAGAATCAAAAGCTACAAATTTAGATCTTCTATGAGAAGAATAAAGAAGCTAGAATTGAGATGAGATAGATGTTAGATGAAATAAAGATTATGACATCTCGTTGTAATGAAACAGATTACCATGAAGAAGAGATACCCAATTTCTTTGAGTCTTCAGGATCAAATACAATCAAAGCATCAGACACATCAGAAGAAAGCATCACAAGATTAAATGAAATCAATCAACATCTGGCTAAACAAGTGAAATCTCTACAAATTGTCAAGAGACATAGATGGTAAGAATGATTGATGTCATGAATAGTGCTAGACAAGATGAGCAAGAAAAAACACTAGCTATTGATGATATAAGGAAGATTACTGAAAAGCTACAAGAGAAATAATCTTAAAGAAAAATATTAACAGAGCATCATCATGAGATTACAAATCAGATTATTCTTATGAGTCAAGAGGCAAACAGGATGAATGTTGAACTCATTGAAAGAATAGAAGCTATCAGTGAGATAAGGGAAGAAAATGAAAATGTCAAAAAAGAACTCAGAATTCAGTAGCAACATAATGAAATTATCATGAAAGCTGAAGAGAGCAATAAGAGAATGGATGATTTTATTAATGAACAATGAAGAATCAACAACAAAACTAGAGTAGGCTATACCAAGAATGAAGAATCACCCAATCAAGCTGATCCAAAGAGTGTCTATGCAAATCCAATACCAAGAAAGCTGACATGCAATCACTGTGGAAAGCAAGGCCACACATCAAACGTATGTAGAGGAAAAATGAAAGGTATTCCTAAATCCACATCTTCATTCATAGGATTTTGTTATAAATGTAACAAGAAAGGACACAAAGAATATGAATGTAAGTCTAAGATGAAACAACCAAAGAAGGAAACCTACATGGAAAAAGACTGTCCTACTTGCAAAATTAATGGGCATACAACTCTTGAATGCTGGAAAAAGAAAAAGCAAGCATGGAAGCCTAAAGGTCAAAAAATTGCCTATCAACTGAAAAGAGTCAGTAACTAGTATGTATGGGATTACAACACATGGAAAAATTATACAACATGTGGAAGATTTGGTCACATTGCTGCAAACTGTATGAGACAGTGGACAAGACAATCTAGAGGCTAGACTAAATTGAAAATGGCATGCTTACACTGTCATAAAGTTGGTCATCTCAAGAAAGACTATAGAGACTGAATGACAGAGACCAGCACATTTCCCAATGGAAATACCATTGAAGACATCCGGAGGATGAGAGAAAAAATGTGGAGGAAAGCTTTAAACAATGATGGAGCTGGACCGAGCAATGTAATTCGTGACACCCCATCTAATGGATCTGGTGACATCACTAGCCCCACCTAAGCAGAACAAGTAAGTATGAAACTGCATTACACTAAGTAGTATTTTACATCAGTTCCATAATATGTTGATGAAATGCTAAATTAACATAAGTAAAGATGCATCATGATATTACTTGTTAAAATATGTGATAACTATTGTATCGAGCAATACATACTAAAATCTATTGGTATATTCTCAAAGTTGAAACTACCTACACTTACCAAGAATCATCGGTTAACATGTAAAAGAAAAGTTTCTAGTGTAAATTGAGATGTGTCAGTAATCAAGCAAGTTGAATGAGTTATCTTCGGCATACATTGAAACCCATCGATAAGAGAAAGAAGTTAGATGACTACCCCAAAACATTACATTGTCACCTAAGAGAGAAGTTAATGTTCAAATTGATAACTCTATCTTCACACATCGAGGAGTAGTTGAGCATTAATGACTCACCTTTTAGGGAAAACACCTATAAAAGGGCAATAGAAGGGTTTCATTATTCACTAGCAAACAAAGCAGAGTGACAAGAGAAAACTTTTAGTAGACAGTGATAGCATCATAGAGATACTTCAACTCAACCTAGAGAACTCCAAAAATATTAGTGACCACTACAGGAGTAAACAGTATGTTCCTATGAAAACTAAGAACTCTATTTTCTATATTTTTTAGAAAGCCCGAAAATATTTGAAACAATGGCCATGACTTCAAGAAGCATGAAAATGAAGAGCATCAAGAAGGATGAGGTTAAAATAATCAATAACTCTACCTGTGAGGAACCCCACTACAAGATTTCCCTGAGGTTGGATCACAACCCAAAAATGCTAGAGCATTCTCACAAATACCAGCTAGGGTTATGCTCATTGAAGACACGCAAGCATACATCCACTACAAGATTGTAGAAATTGGTGACTTAGAGGTGGAAAAATCTTTCACTAAGCTATGTAATGAGGATGGATCCATAAAAGATGAGCACAAACACATAGAGGTGAAAGGGTTCATAAATGCCCTATTGTTCCTGAAGGTATTCAAAACTGAGTGGATTTGGTTAGTACTGTGCTAAATTCACAATCACAAGCTATAGCTGGATGAGCCTAAAATGATAACATAAAATTTTATTCATGAAGTCACCGATTACCCTATAATCGATAAGGTAAAGGCATTAAAACACCCACCCAAGGCTGAGATTGAAAAGAACACAGGAGCCAAGTGTGATGGCAGAGGACTGAAGGTATCCACTATTACCGATGATGAACTTAAATTCAGAGCATGTGTTATAGGTTATGAATAGCATAACATC
Source organism: Thuja plicata (assembly GCA_018584345.1). NCBI lineage: Eukaryota > Viridiplantae > Streptophyta > Pinopsida > Cupressales > Cupressaceae > Thuja > Thuja plicata. Next base: position 261,718 of record MU223903.1, read on the forward strand.
TAGAGCAGTGGATACTGCATATAAAATTGTGAAGAAAGGTACTCAGTTGGGTCTGTTAGAACTTCTACTTAACCAGTTAGAAGAAAACTTGAGAATAATTAGAAATGCAAAGACAAATACATGTAAGTTAAGCTCACTTATCATGTGCATTTTATTTTACTTTCAAGAATCATTTCCATGAGTAGGAGCTGTAAAATGGGATACCACAAGACCATTCACCATGTAGATCAGTGAATACATAGCATCACTGGGAGACAACTTTGAAACAATCATGGATGAGTACTTTACTGGATTCAAGGACCAAATGCAGAAAAGAGTAAGGATCCCTGAGAAACTTATTGAGAAATTCAAGAATGATATATGTTTCATGGTTGACACTGACCACACATACATCAAACATGTTGTACCAAGGACAACATGGTTACAAACTTTGGAATATGAGGTAAATATTGATCAAGCATCCAATAAAATTGATGAATTGATAAATAAACCATTAGACAAGAAACAATTATGAGGAGGCCAAGTTTAGAATAAAAAATGGCTTGGTTGTAAATAAAATTGACAGGAAGAATGATAAAATGGTTAATAATTGTAAGAAAATACTTTCAGTTACTGAGGAGGAAACAAAAAAAAAGGAAGAAATTGAAGGATAGTCACCCATTGGTGAGGCTGAGTAGGTAAGTGACTCTGAGTCTACAAAGTTAGATACTCCATTTCCAGCACCAGCTAAGAAGCCAAGAACCACAACTTCTTTAAGGACAAGAAGCCAGATAGCTAACCCTTGAAGAAAGGACAAGTAAGAACCTACAAGAGGAAACTAAATACATAGAAAAGAGGGCCAACAAAGAGAAGGAAGTTCATTAGATCTAGAGAATATATTGAGGAAATAGAACAAGATGAAGGTGTTCATGAGGAAAAGAACAATATACCCAAAATCATTGATGAGGTATGTACACACATGATCAAATCAGGATCAATTACTAGCTCCAAAGTTAGAAGATGGTTAAAATTAGATCCCTTGGATCAAAATAAGATTGAGGAGGAAATCATCAAGATGATGTGTATATTCAAATACCTCCCTATAGAACTGGCAAACAAAATGCCCAAATAACTCCAAGATAGGCTATCGGGAAGATGGACTTTTGCCTTACACTCTGAAAAAGAAATCAGGGAAAGATCACTAGTATAAATCATGCCTCCCGAATCCAAAATGGAGGAAATCAAAAAAATGATGAATTCTCATTCCAAAAGGTTCTCACCAAAGATGAGAGCCTACGAAGTGCTAAAAGGATGTCTACAAGTCCCGAGCCATAGAGATCTCTAACTGAGAATCAGGAAATCAAGAATGATCAATCTACCAAGGCAATAGAACCAATCATCATCACAAATGTTGAATTGGACAAGGAGGAACTGGACACCAAAGGAAACAAGGATATGGATGTTGTAGATGAGATATGGTTGGACACCACTAGGAACAACATTGTGGATAACACAGTCATTGACATAACTGATGAACCAGCAGATGAAATAGAGAAAGATGAAGATGTCATTATTATCAAGGACAAAACCGATGAACAGGACACAACATTTGACACTTCATAGGTCAAAATTTAAAGAAACATGCCAATATTGATGCAAGCCATCAATATAATTCAAGAAAAAGACAAATCACCTGACAAAGATTCAAGCATTCCTGAGGATGCAGGGGATGAAGGAAAGAAAGACAACACTGATGAATAAAATTTTATTGGACACACTCATATTGTAACTGAAATTGACAAGGTTATAGAAGGAGATTTACATCAAATAGATGGAGACACTACTAAGAAGGATGGATAGACAAAGGAATATGAAGTACATAAGGATACCGATGAAGGAGAAAAAACAAAAGATGACATTCCTGAGGTAACCGAACAAGTTGCTATAGATAATCTAAAGGTTAATGTGGAGACGTACACTCAAAAATAACAAGCTGACACCGAAGAACAGAAGAAAAAAGAGGAAACACCTCAAATCACTTCATCCAGCACACAAAAACAAAGCCAAGAAGATGGCTATGGTTCTACACTCAAGTGAAACTTGGAAGAAGAAGAAGAAATCCAAAAAGAGCAAGTTGGAAGTCACTGTAGATGAAATAATTGAAATACCCAAATGTGACCCAAGTACACTTGACTATGAAGCACTTAAATAATACAGCAAAATATACTAGAGGAAGGCACTATAGGAGAAGATGAGAAAGAAGCACCAAGACTCCATGGTAATAGAAACAACTAGGGACATCTTGCACCAGATTGTACCCGATGTTGATGTAGATCACAATAGACCTATCCTTGATCAAATAGCCACTTTCATCGAAGCCATTACAATGAAGATAATTGATGCAGAGAAGGCAATAGAGGAGAGAGAAGAGTAGAAATATCAACCCAAAATTGTTGAAAATATCATCCAAGAAGTGGCATTAAACAAGGTAAAGCTTTCAAAATTCATAAGTGAATTAGATCCAAGAATTGCTGAAGCTATTTCCTTGATCCAACAATTGAGAACACTTGATAAATTCACTAAGGATCATAGTGATAAAATAACAAAGTTAGATTCTAATCTAGCTAGTACTGCTAAAGGCTTAACCACCAAGGACAATGAAATAAAGTTCTATTATGAAAATATTGTTGAGAAAAAAAAGGTTAAGACAAGAATTGTGGGAAGCAGAACACAATTCAGGGAAGAGGTCATTGAGCTCCAAGATCAACTTCTACACAATCTAACACTGCTTCAACAACATATTAGTTATGCAAGACAACTGATAGCTACAATCAAGATGTCTGTAGAAGACAACATCTACGATATGCACTCAATGATCACACTCGAGAACATGGCTCTAGACAACCTGAAGGACCAATGGGAGAAGATGATGGAGGACATGAAGTCCTCCCACTCTCACATTTTTGATAAGCTATAAGTTATGCCCCTTTGCCCTTAATGTCAAAAAAGGGGGAAAATAATGATATGTACAGATAGGAAACTATACAGTACTACAGTAAAAGAACAAAAAAGGGGAGTATAATGATATACCATCATATACATAGGGGGAGACATGAAATGACTAAGGATTATATATGTTGTACATACTTGACATTTTGTTAGTATTTTGCACATATCAGTTTTTGATACTAATGTCAAAGGGGGATATTGATAACATTATTTTGCCATTAGTATGCAAAACACACTTTTGGTAAACATACACTGAATGATAGAAAAAAGCGTAAACCAAAAATGCAGATATCAGAGATCACCAAAAAATTGCTAAGTACAAAGAAAACTGATGACACAATTTTGTGTGTAAATCAAAAGTGCAAAGTGGAAAGGATAAAGAGGAACCTAACACTGGAATTCGACAAGAAGGTCATAGTGAAAACTGAAAGAACAGTCAAAGAGGAACTTGAGAGACAGTTCAAGCAAGGAACACTAAGAGACAGTCTAACTGACTTCAGAGCATAATTGACCAACAGAAACTGAAAGTCAGTTGTAGACCGCAAAAATTGGATCTAACTTCCACGTCAGATAAAATAGTCATGTTCTATTTATGGAGTCTTGATTTGTTTTTGAAACCATTTTTTAGGGACAAGAAACATTAATGTAAGCGTTTTAATCAGTCTAACTAATTTAAAACACATAGAATAGGAGATCAAGGTCAAGTTGTAAACCTGTGATCTTAGAGTTAGTATTGTTTTACATGAAACTTGTGATAACATTATTTTTCCATTAGTACACTTAGTAAAAAACATTGACAAAGATCACCGATAGACTAAAGTATTACTACCAGACTTCAAGCATCATTGGTAGATTACAAGCATTACTGGTGAACAACAAGCATACCCGACAGAACACAGAGGTAATGAAAAATGCTAAGTATAAAAGTGACAAGCATCACCGGTGACACAGTTTTAAGAACTAACCCAACAGGAATAGAAAAGGCATACCCAATGACAAGTTCAAGAAAGGAACACCGATGACCAAGAAAACCGACTGTCAGAACCGACAGTTAGTTAAAGAACCCGCAAATTGTGGATCTGATTTTTACACGACGGATAAAATAATACAATTCTATTTATAGAGTTTTTATTTGTTTTAAATCATAACTTGAGGGTCAATCAAGGTTTATGTTAATGTTTTAAAGCATCCTAATGGATCTAAAACATATCTTACTAAAAATCAAGGTCAAGTTGTAAACCTTGGATCTAGAGTTAACTTACGATGCATGAATCAAGAATTAAACCTAAAATAGTATAAATAGATGTTCAAACTCAATTGTGAGAGATGAATTAATTATTTATGATAGCCATGAAGAGCATCTAAGGAGAAGAAGGAAGAATTCATGCAATGTTTAGAAATATAATACATCAGTTGTCAAGAACACATAGAGGCTACCGACGAGTAGATAAAGATATTATTCAATCATGGAAGGATGATTACTTGTATGTATGAAGCTTTGTAGGATCTATTTTCAGAAATTGAAGATTGCATATATCATCAGATCAAAAAATTATTTAGTTTCATTCTAACAAGTGTATCACATCTAAAATGCTTTTGTAGAAGGTGGACTTAACCATTCTTTCCAAATCTCTTAATAGAGTGCACACTTAACTGTGTTACTAAAGCTTCAAATGAAGTAGATCTTAACAGGTCTCCATCATAATACTCCTAATAGGGTAGGTCATCAGAACTGACCAATTGTAAGCCTTAACTAGCCCCTTCTTATCTATAGATAGTGAAGTCTTGTGGGTAAGAATCCCCACCGTAGTTTTTACTTCCTAACAGGATTTTTCTGCGATATCATATCTTGTGTTATGTGTTATCTATTTTCATGAATGTTTCTGTTATGGTTACATACTAAAAGAATATATGATATGATTGCATATGCATAAAGAAAGATAAATAGTTAGATAAGATAATTTACAAACTGATGATAAAAGGGTTAATGGGCTAACTAAGAAAAGTTTTAGAGGTACTTATTCACCCCTCCCCTCTAAGTACATCATCTCAATATAATTCCAACAATTGGTATCAGAGCTAAGTCTCTCTCTTGAAAAGCTTAAAGACTTGAGAGAAAATATCATAGCAATGGACAAGTTCAGACTGGACATGACTATTGAGAATGAGCAGTTACAAATGCAAATAGACTATTAGCAGTATAAGGAGGTGAAGATAAAGGTGAGAAAACTTCTTGATGAAAGAAATATTATGGAAACCAGGCTGAATGAGAAAGAATACAAAGAAATGGAAATATAAGAGTAATTTGAAATAGTAGAATCATCATTGAGCAAAGATTCACATGCATTAGTTGAAGAAATTACAAGTATGCAAGAGATCAATCTACATCTGACAGATAAAATCAAGATGCTGCGAATTGGTCAAGAGACTCAAATGGTAAAAATTATTGATGTCATGAATGATGTAAGAAAAGCTGAAAATGAAAGAACACTAGTCATTGATGATAGGAGGAAAATTATAGAGAAACTACAAGAGAAAGAATCAGATATTCTAAGACTCATTGAGCATCACCATGAGGTCACCAACCAGATTATTCTTATGAGTCAAAAAGCAAACAGATTAAATATAGAACTCATTGAAAGAATACAAATCATTGGTGAGCTAAGAGAAGAGAATGAAAAATTGAAACATGAAATCAAAGTCCAGAATCAACACAATGAATTGATCAAAAAGGCTGAGGATAACAACAAAAGGATGGATGATTTTTTTGATGGACAAAGAAGATTCAACAGCTACATAGGATTAGGGTAGAATGAGAATGGTGAATCCTCAAATCAACCAAATTAGAGGAATGCTTTCACAACCCCAAGATTCAAGAAGTTGTCATGCAATCACTGTGGAAAACCAGGCCACACCTCAAACATCTACAGAAGAAAAATGAAAGGTATTTCTCAAGCACAATCTACTTTTATTGGTAATTGTTATAAATGTCAAAAGAAAGGATACAAGGCACATGAGTTCAGATCCAAAGTGATAAATCCAAAGAGAAAAACCTATATGGACAAGTACTATCCTACATGCAAGATGAATAGGCATACACATAAGGCATGATGGAAAAAGAACAAGGCATGGACTCCAAAGGAAATTAATAAAAGCTACAAACCAACAAGAGAAGGTAACTCATATGTTTGGGACTATAACACATGGGTAAATTGCATAGCATGTGGAAGGTATGGTCATATTTCTGCCAACTATATGAGAAAGTGGACCAGAAGGTCAAGAGGTTGGACCAATCTAGGTATGGCATGTTTACATTTTCATAAGGTTGGAAATGTGATAAAAGATTTCAAAGACCGACTAACAGATACAAATACACATCCCAGTGGAAATACCATTGATGACATCAAAAGAATGAGAAACAAGATGTGGGTAAAAGTCACAAACATTGAAGGTGCTGGAACAAGCAATGCAAATGGTGACACCCTATCCACTAGATCCAGTGACATCACTACATCTAACTAGATTGCAAAAGTAAGTATGAAACTACATTATGACAAGTTTTACTATGTATCGATTCCATTATACATAGTTCATATTGTAATATAGGCATGAATAAAGATGTAATATATTATTACTTGCTAATGTATTGAAAAGCAACCATTGGTTATTGGGCACAAACTGCATCAGTCAACACACACAGAAAAAGTTATCATTAATTACAGGAATGTATTGGTCATTACACAAGCTAAGTGTAACCCAACGGATATCAGTGAACATTGAATCAACCAAAGCTGTCATTGCAACCTCACCGATAATCATCGGTGAAGTATCCAAAACCACTAGCTACCCCGACGCTTGGCACAAACACCAGAGATGTTATGAATGTCTTTACCGACAAAAGAAGTCTTCATAAACCGGTGAGTTGGTAAGCATTTATGACAACTTAGGGCACAAAAAGGTATAAAAGCCCGACGGGTAAGCTCATTTTTGCATCCATGATTTTTTAGTAGAGTAGAGCAAACCAGAGTGATTTGAGAGAAGATTAAAAAGTGACCCAGGAGAATTCAACCATGAAGAATTTACAAGCAATCACAGAGAATCAGTAAGTTAATACACTCACCAATAGCACTATCTTTATTTTGCAAAAAGCCATAAATTGTAAATACGATGGCATCAACTTCTAGGGTAGAGAAAATAAAGGATGACAAGAAGAAACCCTTCAGACTTGTTAACAGAGGAGCGTGTGCTAAATCTAAGTATAAATTACACCCTAAAATAGCTTCTCAACCAGACGATTCCAGAGCATTCTCCCGAATCCCACCTAGGGTTTTACTAGTAGAGGATGTAAGGTCCTACATTCACTGCAACATCTTAGAGATAGGAGATCTAGACCTTGATAAAACCTATACGGCACTTTTTGATGATGCTGGAAAGCTCAAAGAAGAGCACAAACACTTGGAGGTAAAAGGACTCACAAATGCACTTCATTTTCCTAGGGTTTTCAAGACAGGATGGATTAAAATTATTCTTAGCAGAGTTCATGACAACACTCTATGGCTAAACAAGCCAAAGGCTATAAAAAAGGATGTTATACACGCGGTTACTAGTTATCCAACAACCAATAAACCACAGGCTCGCAACCATCCATCTCTAGCAGAAGTTGAAAGACTAACCAGTGCAAAATCAGATAAAAGGGCACTAAAGGTCAACACCATAACCAATGTAGAGCTAAATTTTGGAGCATGTGTTATTGGATACAAAATCTCCCAAGCAAGTATAATGAACAACATATCTAGTACTGCTATGAGCACAACATACAAGATTATCAAATAGGGGAAGAAGATGGATCTTGCAGAGATCCTATTACATCAATTTGAGGAGAACATGTGCATAATAAGGTCTTCAAGGATAAACAAATGTAAGTTTGGTTCCCTCATAATGTATATATTCTTTTACTTTGAAGAATACTTTCCTTCCATAGGAAAAGTTGCATGGGACACAAGTACACCCATTACCATTCAGATTAGTGAATTCATAGAATCACTAGGAAAGGATTTTGATAATGTAATGCATGAATATTTCAAAACCATTAAGAAAATGCTACAATCTAGAACTAGAATTTTAGAGAGTCTGATAGAGGAACACCAAGAAGAGATATGTTTTATGGTGGATACAAATTTCACTTACATACAAGCTGTAGTTCCTAGGAAATCATGGCTTTCAAATTTGGATTATGAAATCAAAACAAGATTAGAAAATGAATATATTAAGGCATTGTTAAATGAACCCATTGACAACAAACAACTAAGATTTGGTACCTATGAAGAGGCCAAACTGAAGATTAAGAAAAATCTTGTTGTTAAGAATGCTGTGAAACAGTAAAAAAGAATGGTAAATGTAACCACCTGAATTTGGTCTATCACAACTATAGACCCTATTTTCCCTAAGTGTGATCATACCCTCAATTTATGTCCAAATGACCCTATTACTGCTTGGCATAATTCTTTAAATCAATTTAATATCCTAGGTGATTTTTATCACTGATTTATATTAACTATTATAGCCATACAATTCAAATCAATTTCGACCAATTAAATCAAATCAAAATCAAACATGGCTATAGTATTTAATTATAAAGGAATTAAATAAATCCCTAAATCAAATACCCACTTGCAATTAACCCATTCCCCTACCCTATTTAATTTAATTAAAAAGGCTATAGTCCTCTAATTATTAAAAAGCAATTTCATTGTTTAAATAATTAATTCCTATATTTTTAAATGAATTAAATAAGTTTATTTTATTTATTAATATTCCCCTTAACCCCAACCTAACCTATCTCAACCACTTC
>MU223903.1:270606-290207 GCA_018584345.1 Thuja plicata
GAATACTTAGCAACTCCACCCACTTGAGAAAGTCCACTTTCTCAAGTTGGACTTTCTTAAAGTCCATATTCTCTTACATCCTCCCTTCCCTCTTTAAGGCCTTCATTAATGCCTTCATTAATATGAAAACCTTAAGCCCATGTCTCTCCCATGCCTTATTAATGCCTTGAGCATTAAAGGCTCTTACATATTCATTTATGAGCCTCCAAGTTCATAAATGAACCATGTCCCCCCTCTCTCTCTCTCTCTCCCATTCTTCTATAAATAGAAGCCTATTTTGAGAACAAAGAAGCCTTCACCTTAGATAAAAGTTACATTGTTATGCTATTAGTTTCACTCTAGACTCACATTTCATCCATTTTAGTGCTAGTTCTTAGTTTTCATTCAATGTTTTCAAGCTAGATTGTATGCTTTTTCTCATTTTTAGTTTGATTTTGAATTAAATCCTTCATACTAGGATAGTATTGGTCACTGATTTGGAGCATATTCTGAGGGCTAAATATGCAACTAATCACACTCTTTCTAGTTAGAAGGTAATAGGCCAATATTGGTGGTTTTGAATGTTTTTGACTAACCATTTTAGCTAATGTAATGACCTATTGAGTGTTTGTGTCATTTTTGACAGGTACCCATTTACACACACACATTTCTGGTGCCCACCGTGGGGCTCAATTTTGATTTTAGCCTCATTTTCTAACAATTTTGGCCATTTACAGACTGAGAAATTAGACACAGAATCGCAAATACGATTGCAGACTCGCATCCCGGATATGCCATCGCACCACGTGGTTTCTGGATCGCATCCAGGATTTCTCAGATCGCATCTAGTTTTCAGTCGCATTTGGTCAGCAAAGACTCGTATTTGGGGAATAAGATCGCATCCTGGATACTGTATCACATATGGTAAGACTTTAGGATCGCATCTAGTTTCAAAGCTTGACCTTTTGATTTGCCTAATCTTAACAAGTTCAACTAGTTGTCTTTTCTGTGTTTTGCATCCTAACAAGTGTTTTCAGGTATCTTTTAAATAGGTTTCATGGAGTCAGACTAAGCAAAAGTACTAACATGGTTTTTGCAGGATACCCAAACCTCTTCCGTCTTGACTTCTATTTCCCAGTTTTTCATAACTTAAAGACCATTTCTTCCCACTTGATAAGAAACTAGATATATGCTCTTTTCCTCTTGAAGAAAATCAAAAAGTTGGACGTTGTCTTATCACTTGTGATAAAATTGGGGATAATTGAACAAGTAAAAACATCATTTAATTCGATTTGGAATAGTAAATGAACAACACAAAGCATTAAATATGTAGTTTAATTGAACAAGCTTCATTGTATAATTGCTTTTGGGATCAAAAATTGAACAACACAAATCACTAAATCAATGTGGTAAATGAACAAGGAAAACTTTCCCTTGCTGTCTTCTTTTAAATAGGAATCATTAAAGACAAGCTCAACATAGCTTGGGGAAAGAACTTTGTTTATTGTGTTTGGGGAGAAAATGACATGGAATAAGAGAGTATGCTCTTCTTCTTTTGAAGAATCAGAAATCTAGAACTCCTAAGCTCGTCAATCCTGGTTACCATTCTTTTTAACAGTAGAGGGCCTGCCGGTTGAGGAAAAAATTTCCCGGGAATGACCCAAGTGAGGATAGGTCTTATGCCGACCCTTCCAACTCACTATAAATAGTTGCTTCTTTACAGGCCAAATCCTCGGAAGACGGAACTAGTTTTGTTCTTGGAACTTTGACATCATTCCTTGAACATATCTGGGTATATATAGAGCGGAGCCGCTTCAATCTTTCTTGTGAGACTATATATATTCAGGTACTCATAGGGCTATACACCTCAATTTTGCCTTATGCAATTCTATGGGGGACAGTTTCGAATGGATTGCCCAATAATCTACAATAACTTCAACTGAAAGAATTCTTGATTCATCCCTAAAAGGGTGATAATCTTTGTGCAAGGAAAAAAGTAATTTCCCCATGACACTCGTCATATTGTGCCCTCACTTGCATTTGGAGTCGGTTAATACAACATCATGACTGGAGCCATTGTGTGCTTGGTGATGACTATATTCTGATTAGCATTTGAGTGTGTACCTAAGGCAACAAGCAAAAGATTTTCATCCTCCACCTAGAGAATAGGAAAAAGATGTGTGTTTGGATCCATCCCTTCTAACAATGTAAAATTGTCTGATGTATTAAAAAGGTCATTAAAAAAATAATGTCCTCATAAAAAATTAATAAATTTTATACCCAGGAGTACAAACATCTTTTACATCTGACAAAATACCTCTTTGATGCAATTTGGAGACAAACAGATTCACGTTCCTCAAAACGCAAAAATTTCAAAATGAACTAAACTGACAAGTCCATCATAAAATCACATCCGGGATTTCCTGAGTCATATCCTGTATTTAGAATTGTATCTAGTGCATCAGCTTGTATTGGGTAAAGCAAAAAGTCACATTCAATTTTCTAGAATCACATCCAGGGTTTAGGATCGCATCTAGTTCTGTCAGAGGATCATATCTAGGAGCTCGCATCCTGGATAGTGAGCATTTCTAGCAGTCTTTCCTAGAAGGTCTCAGTTATTTTAGGTACCCTTTTGGCTCTTTAGTTGGTCCTTGTTATCTCTTCTGGTCTCTCTGCTATTATTTTTAAAAAAAATTCGAAACATCTACCTTGCATGGTCAGTCGGTCTTTCACGATCTATTCAATACGTGTGGTCTACCCATTATGTATCAACAAACTTGGTTCACAGCTCACTATTAGAGCATTCTAACCCTCTAACGCTAGAATCATTTACATCCACCAAGAAAACAAATAGTTACTTCTACCTAGACACACCCACTTGAACAATCTGGAATCCTTGCTGGTACTATTGGGACATGTTGACGAAGTTGAGAAACAAACTTTATGGTTAACACAAGACACAACAAGTACACAACTGAAGAATCCAAAGTGCCTCCTAAGACATTTCACTTTCAAGGTGAAACTTCTCACAATTCACTATTTGATCTTGATTCACCTCAAATGGGTAGCAACACTAACGATTGGAGTAAAGCCTTTGAGGGTTATGGCAAACAAGCACAATCTGTAGGCTCAGAAGAGGAAGAAAGACCCAAGTTTGAACATAATCTGTTTGGGTCTGATAGTGATGAAGAAATCCCCGAAGATGAATATGAAAAGCTCAAACAAAGCAAAAGAATCCACAAACTATTGGAACTGATAATTGGAGATGAAAAAGAAAAACACTTTCTCCATTTAGCATCCATGGGTGTTAAATTACCCTAGAATTTTGATGTAAATGATCTCAAAGAAAAAGAGATACCAAACCCCATATCCATCCTCACTAATCAGCTCAATCAAATGCAAACCGAGCTCACAAACCTCAAGCAAGAGAAAGACAAACCAAAAACACAATACTCTTTGGACGCCATTTGTCCATTTCCTTTCGATAAGAGTATCACTATGGTTGTGTTTCCTCCTAATGTGGCAAGACCAAAATATGACAAATATACTGGGAGAAGTGACCCACATGACCATGTGAGAGAATTTTTCTCTCTTAGTGTTGAGTACATGCATGAACCCACTTACCTCATGAGACTATTCCCTGGAAGCCTAGGAGGAAACGCCATGGAGTGGTTTTAAAAATTAAATCCCAAAGTCAAAACATTTGAAGATTTGATGCAATGATTCATTCAACACTACTCTTACAACATTCAACATGATGTTACCATGATGGATCTATGTAATACCAAGAGAAAATAGGAGAATCCTTTACTCACTTCCTACAAAGATGGAGGAACATCTTTGCACGATATTCAAGTCATCCCTGAAACAAAAAAAATGGAGATCTTTGTTAACAATCTCATACTTGAATTGAGCTACACTTTACAAATGCAAGATTCTCCTAGCTTTGACAGGATGATTAAGAATGCTCTCCGTATTGAAGAGGTCATGGTCAAAAAGGGGGAGATCACCCTTCAAAATGAAAACAAAGGTAGTAGCTCCAATTCTAAATCTAAATGGTGGAAAAATAATAAAAATGTTGTCAATGATGGAGTGGTTGATGCTTCCAACATTAATTCCAAAACCGAAGCATTCAATCTTACCAACGGTATGCAAGAAAGCAAGGAGGCTAAAATAACACCTCCCATTCCTAAGGCCAACAATGATAATGACAAGGGATGAACATGGAAATCAAAACCCCAAAGAACATTCACACCTTTGGGAGAACCTCTTGAGACCATTTTAAAAATATTGGTGGATAACAAAGTCCTCACAATTCCTGATTCTAAACCTTGGGAACCAATGGTCAAACCTAGATGGTGGGATGATAACTCTTACTGTGTCTTCCACAAAAAAAAGGGACACAAGACAAATAATTGTCTCAAGCTCAAGCATGTTATCCAGGACCTCATTGAAGGGGGTAAAATCAAGGTAGACAGACACACTACAAATGAAGATCACACAACATTTAATAAACCATTCCCCAATTACAATCAAGGAGAAACATCCAAAGGGAAAGGTAATGAGGTACACTACACCTACTCCAAAAGTGACAATGAGATCAATATGCTCAACGTTAAACATGAATCTCTCAACATGGTCACCATCAAAGGAGCCTCGTCCTCCACAAACACTATAACCCAGAGCCAAGCACAGGTTATGATCAAGGGACCTCCAAAAAAAACATCTACACCCAAGGTTCCTATTATCACTATACCTAAACCAGGAACAAAACATGTGGTCACTATCCCTAGAGCGGAATATGACTTGGTAGATCAATTACGAAAAACTGCTGCCAAAATTTCCACCTTCGAATTGCTCAAAATATCCACTGTGCATAGAGAAATTCTAGAAAAAGCTCTACATGCTGCTAATGTTCCGAAGGATATAGATATAAACAAATTCCAAGCGATGGTCAATCATATCTCAGCACCACATTATCTCTCCTTTTCTGAGGAGGATGACAAATCATTGACCCATCCACACAATCAACCTCTCCATATCGAAGTTCTTATTCATAAATCCCATGTTACATGTGTGTTGATAGATGGAGGCACTGTATTAAATATCTATACACTGGATCTTGTCAGGAGGCTAGGCCTCTCAGAGAAAACAATTGACTCTAGAAATAAAATAACCATCAAGGTATATGATGAGGAAGAAAGATCCTCCCGAGGTATTATTTGTGTACCCATCAGAGTTGGACCAATTGAAAGAGATGTTATATGTCAGGTTCTGGATCTACCATTAGCCTACAACATTCTACTAGGGAGACCATGGATCCACGAGATGCAGGCTATACCATCTACCTATCATCAATGCATCAAATTTCCACATAATGGAATAGAGGTCACAATTCCTGTAGATGCCAACTTCGCTTGCAAAAATATTAAAGCAAGTAGCATGATTCCCCACAACAAGGAGGCTTTGGATGAATTTACTCCTGAAACTACCAAGGATATGGTCATGAAAGGCTTTAGCAAAACATTGAAACTTCAAGAAACAGGTATGGGTGAATAAAAATTGGATCGGAATCCCTCCCTGACAGAGCTTCCAGTATCACCAAGGTCTTATGGAAAACCATCATCAAAATTCACACCTCTTGCAGTACAAGAACCAAAAGTACACAAAGCTACTGGTATGGTAAAGGCATCCACATCTTCTTCAAATAACACAGAAGAATAGGCAATCTTAAATTGGCTTTACAAAGAAGAACCAGTGGACTCGGAGGTGCAAAATGTAAAGATATCCTTGAAGCAGTATGGAAAAGGATATGAGTTCCTCAAACAAATGGGATTCAAAGGAAAAGGCCCTCTGAATGACACACGATGAGGGATCATCGAACCTATACCCATGGAGTTCTGCCTCAACAAAGAAAAAATAGGATTGGGCTTCAATACTCAATTCAACAACCCTACTCCAAAGCAGAGTCCACCTTCTGAAGCAGCGAGTGATAAAACAAATGAAATAGTTTCAGACCCATGGCTTTATGAGAGATTGCTACATGTTGATATAGAGAATCCAAAATATCAAGGAGAATGCTATGTACCTAGTTTTGAGGTACCATAGGATCTTCATGATCCTTTACTAGGACAACTGCCCATTCAAGAGGTTGGAGACACTGTAGCTACTAACACTCAAGAGGAACCCCGGCCACAGAATTTACATCCTAATTGGGGGCAATTGGTCACCATTACACATGTCCTAGATCTACCTCACTTTGATCTACAAGCAGCTAACTGTGTCCATCAAATAAACATTGCTGAATATTTGACTAGATTTGATGATGATGTCACAGAATCTCATGACTATGAGTATGATCGGTTATCCATTGCTTCTGAAGAAATTGGGATAGACACAATTCACATGTTTGCGGCTCCCATAGCTCCTAGTAGGTGTCTTGACATCCCTTTCAATAACACTAATCCTCCTGAATTAGAAGAAGAGTTCCTTCCTCCAATCATAGACGGAGACACTGGTGAATACATAACTCTACGAGAATTTCATAGGCTACAAGCAAGAAGCCTTCTTTTACAAAGAGATGATGATGAGTTATCTACTGACGAGTCCCTATATTTCAATCCATATATGCTTGATAATGACCCTTTTAACAATGATCTCACTCTTATTGACCTAAACATTGAAGATATTAACTTAACAAACCGTGTCATGTCGGTTAACAGTTGTGATGCTAACATGATGTTGTCCTTCTCAGAACCTAACTCCCTAAAATTGGTACTTCCAGACCTCATTGATTGGACTGAAATAGATCCTACACCTATGCTCATCTTTTCCAATGACCACTCCCTGGCTTGTTACCTTAATGCTTGTGAACCTCACCCTTCTTCCACCAATGCAAGGAGCGAGAACATGTCATAGGAAGATATCAAGTTTCTTAGTCACACATTGAAAAATAAAAAGAAAAAGTGGACTAATGGTGAAAAACACTCAGTGGTAGTATCAGATCCCAAAATAGTAAAGAAAAAAGATGTATCCAATGGTGAAAACCTCTCAGAGCTGCCAAAGGATGAGACTCTTGATATCCTCCTTGAACACTTTCAGGAAAGATCTTCAGTATTAATTGAACCAACACAGCCCATGAACTTGGGCATTGTTGAAAATCCTCAGATAGTTCATCTAGCACAATCCCTATCAGAAGAAGAGAAGCTACAATTCACAGAATGCTTGAAGGAGAAAAAGATCAACTTTGCATGGTCCTACACTGATATGCCAGGGCTAGATCCAATCTCATTATGCATCACTTATCTATAGCTCCTGGGATCAAGCCTGTGAAACAGAAACTGAGAAAGATGCACCCTCATGTTGCATTACTGGTAAAGGCAGAACTAGAAAAATTTTTAAAAGCTAGATTCATTTGGGTCATTGCTTATGCAGCTTGGATCTCCAATGTGGTCCCTGTTTCTAAAACTGATAAATCTATTAGGATCTGCACAGACTTTAGGGACCTCAACATAGCATGTCCAAAGGGTGACTTTCCTTTACCAAATATTGACATGATTATAGACGTCACAGCTGGCTACCATATGTATTCCCTAATGGACGAATTCTCAGGTTATAATCAAATCAAGATTGCCACTAACGATCAGGAGAAAACTCCATTCACATGTGCATGGGGCACATTTTGCTGGAACGTCATGCCATTTGGGGTAAAGAATGCTAGAGCAACATATCAAAGAGCTATGACAACCATATTCCATGACATGATGCACAAAAACATGGAAGACTATGTCGATGACACACTGGCTAAATCCAAAGAAAGAGGTACTCATATTGCAGATTTAGGAAAAATATTGGATCGGATGGAGCAATTCCAACTCAGGCTCAATCCAAAGAAATGTGCCTTTGGGGTTCAATCAAGGAAGCTCCTAGGATTCATCATATCAGCTAAGGGAATCAAGGTGGATCCAGCAATGGTAAAAGCTATTCTAGAGATGACTCCTCCTTGTAATATCAGTCAAATGAGGACTCTATAAGGGAGACTCCAGTCTATCAGAAGATTCATGTCCCAACTTGCAGATAAGGTGCAACCCTTTACTAAGCTACTACATAAAGGGGTTACATTCAACTAGGATGAACACTGTGAAACCAACTTTAGAGAATTAAAGGCCTACCTAGCTTCGCCACCAATTCTTATGGCAGCTATTCATGGGAAACCTTTGCTCCTATATATTTTAGCTATAGCTATGTCACTAGGAGTATTACTGGCACAAGAGGATGAAACAAAGAAAGATCACACTATCTACTACATTAGTAGAACTCTAGTCACCTATGAGCTCAATTATAGCATTATTGAGAAAGCATGTTTAGCAGTTGTCTTCGCTTCACAGAAATTAAGACACTACATGCTCTCTCACATAGTCAAGCTCATAGCTAAGATCGATCCTTTAAATTATCTTTTAAGTAGAATAGCATTAACAGGTCATTTGGAAAAATGGGTCCTCATTCTTAGTGAGTTTGACATTGAGTATGTTGAAAGGAGGGCTATCAAAGGACAGGTACTTGTAGACCAACTAGCTGATTCACCACTTCAAGATGATACACCATTACTAGTTGAATTCCCTGATGAAACAATCATGCATCTCACTGAACATTCATGGAATATGTACTTTGATGGGTCATTCACTCAACAAGGGTCTAGAGATGGAGTTCTCTTCATTACTCCTCAAGGATATAAGATTCCCAAAGCTTACAAATTAATGTTTCCATGTACCAACAATATCTCAGAATATGAAGCGCTGGTCAATGGCCTCAAGCTCGCCATCGAATGGAAGATTGTTGAGCTACACATATATGGTGACTCCCAACTAGTTATCAATCAAATCAATGGGGAGTACCAAACAAAAGATGAAAAATTGGTGCCCTAAAAACAACTAGTTGATGACCTGGGGAAATACTTTGTCTTCCTCACCTTTCAGCAGATACCAAGATCAGAGAATAAAGCTGCAGATGCTATGGCTACCCTAGCGTCCATGTTACAACTGGAGGAACATCAATTTCACTATGACTTCTTGGTGGAAGAAATATCCTATCCCGCCTTTGCCAATCCAAAATATCAGGTAATCTGTGCCTTAAATACTCCCGTTCAATCCTGATATGCCAGTATTATTGCCTATCTTTCAGACCAGACCATTCCTGACAATCTATCTAGAAATGAGAAACGTTCCCTGATTAGGACAGCATCACATTATGTCCTCATAGCTAACAACCTATATCGACGTAGTCTCAACGGTACACTTCTTCAATGTTTAGAACTAGAAGAGTCTAATCTAGCTTTAAAAGACGTCCACGAAGGTATATGTGTATCACACTTGAATGGCTTTTCATTAGCTAAAAAGATGCTCAGAGTAGGCTATTACTGGCCTACAATGGAGAAAGATGCTATTCAATTTTTCAAAGCATGTCTTAAATGCCAAACACATGGAAACCTCATCCATGCTCCTACCAGAGAATTCATACCTTTTATAACACATTGGCCATTTCAGCAATGGGCCTTTGACTTGGTTGGATAGATACATCCCAACTCTTCAAATAGACACAAGTTCATCATTACGACCACTGAGTATTTCACAAAGTGGATCGAAGCCATGCCGCTAATCAAAGCCACTAGCAAACAGGTGGCCATGTTCATTCTAAACTACATTATTTGTAGATATGGGATACCCTCTTCAATTGTGATAGACAATGGGGGCCAATTTAAAAACCAAGACATTGATGACCTATGTGAACAGTTTGACATTACTCAACATTGCTCTTCAGTCTATTATCCTCAAGGTAATGGACAGGCTGAGGCGTCAAACAAAAACATTCTCAAAATCCTACATAGAACTATGAGCAAGTCTGGCAGAGACTAGCATTTACAACTAAATCTGACACTATGGGCCTATAGAACAAGCATCAAAACACCAATTGGAGCCACTCCATTTTCTCTAGTCTATGGCGCTAAGGTAGTACTACCTATTGAGGTTGAAATCCCATCTTTACGAATCTCTCTACAAGGACTAGTTACTGATGAACAATATCGCATTGATCAGATAAATTCTGTGGACCTACTGAATGAGCGCAGGAAACAAGCATTTGATCACCTCAAAGTGTACCAAGAAAGAATGTCCAAAGGTTACAACAAGAAGGTTAAACCACACAATTTTGAAATGGGGGACCTTGTCCTAAAAGAGAATCCTAAGAACTAGCCTAACAGAGAGCAGAAAGGAAAGTTTGAACCTAACTGGCTGGGGCCTTATGTTATCATTGCTACTTTTGGGATTGGCGCTTATCAGTTAGCTACACCTAAGGAAGACGTTCTTCTTGATCCTATCAACACTCTACATTTGAAGCGGTTCTAGGCTTAATGTTTGGCTAGTAGAGCCTGTACAACAAAAATTTCTTGCAAAACACCAAAAACATTCAAAAAATTGATCCTAAAGAAATCTAAAAACAATGGAAAAGGTCCTTCAAAATGGGTGTCCTTGGTGAAAACCTGGTACACAGGCGCCTTGATACTACAAAAACATTCAAAAAAGCAAAAATAGAAAAAAAATTGAGAAAGAGAAAAAGTGCCTTGATGAGCACCTTGTAAAACAGGCATCTTGGTAGAAATAAGAAAAGAAAAAGATCTTGCCAAGTGGTGAAAACCTGGCAATCAGGCATCACTTGTGTTCTGTGCTCCATCTATCAATGCACTACTGATACTAGGTCTTGATAATTTTTCATGTGCTCATATGCTGAGTTCATTTTTCCTACATGACTATCTTATGCTTGCTTGGGATTTATCTATCCTTATGTCTTAGGAATGAGTCATTCTACACTGGGGGCATCTTTGTTGGCATAGTCAGTTGCGGTTGCTAGGATGCTCTAGGATGGGTTGTCTCATGAACATGATGTTTCCCAATACACACAAAACAATGTCACTTACTTGAAACAAAGGTGTCTTTTGACGACATGGGACATGACATTTAAACAATCACATAACATTCCTACAAAGCCATATTGGATCAAAACATGAATGGATTATCTTATCAAAGCACAAACGTGGAACATCATATTACTGGTATTACACTTTTCTGATTGTTGAATCTTTACTGTGTTTGACAGATGAATGAATGAAGTACTACTTAAATACACAGTTTGATAATGGATTGATTATGATTCTTTTATGTCCTGATGATGTTTCCAACTAGGGGCATCTAAGTAATTATAAGTTTTATTGGATTGATTCTCAATTTATGATTTATTATGTCTTCTTAGTTACTCAATGACATCTACACAAAGACAAAGAGTCACAAGGATTGGGGGCATAATGTTTTTCTTCATTTTTTGCGTATGGTGATTGTTTCATATATAACCTATAAATTTCACCTAACTTGGATGTTTATGGTAAGAGCTGCCACTATGGGTGGATAGCCGCATATATCTCAATCTTTGTTATGTGTAAACTACAGTGAGTTTGACACAATTTCCTTGTCTGTTTTCTAATCCATATTCTCACTAAGGTATACAAATCATAATGTACCCAAGGATATGAATTTTCAAGGTCATTGCAGGTTCAATATCTTGCCTTACTTAGAATCTGGTATATCAAAAGGAAGATGACTATTTTGATGTCCTAGCTTCTATAGCTTGGTACCTAAGTCTATTTCTGGCATTCCAATAAACTATAGTATTCATATTATCATAATATCAGTGGGTATTAGTGATGATTGTACTATTTGATGGTATCCATTCTGATAAGTGCCCAATGATGATAAAAATGTTGTGAATCTTTGCTAAATTAGTGACAAGTCCTAAGAGTCTTCATATAGCTGCATTTAGAGATTGCCTGATGCATTTTATCCAACAGTACATAACAAAACCTAAGGTGCTTTGAGGCTCAAAACATGGTTTCTATCTTCTTCTACCACTATCAAGTTAATTACATCATTTATATTATTGATATCATCCATAGCATACATTTTGCATACATTTGAAAAGCGAAACTGAAAAATACAAAAAATAAAACATCCATGTATTGCATTTTTACCTTTACATCCTAAGTGCATCCATACATATGTTTCTGCATAAAACTGGAACATCGAAGAAAAACATTCATTTGCATTTTCACATAGCTATCATTTGTTCACATCAGTAATATATTCATCACATTCACATTTAAAAATGATGTTGTCAACTATAAACTTATTCATCACAAGATTAGGATATCATCACATGTGCAAAACATTTACCACATCTATGAAAAGAAAAAGGGATACATCTACACATGAAACATGTCAGAATCCAGAAACAACAAAGCATGATACACATCAAAAGCATAAAGAGTATCAGTGAGCATAAAGAGTATCAATGAGCATAAAGAGCATCAAAGCATAAAGTGTATCAGATCATATACAGAGTGTCAGTACACATGAAGAGACTCAGAATGCCAAAACTCATGAATCTGATATATATATCAATGTAATGTACAAAAATGGGATCTCAGCTGGATCTAGATATACATGTATAAATATCAAAACATACACAAGGTACAGTCTCAACTCTGGCCCGCCCTCTCTCCCTGATAAGGAGGAGGAGGAGGAGTCGGCATGAATGGCGCTGCAGGTTGTAGCATGGCTCCCTCTAACTGTTGTGCAATATGTGAAAAGGTAGGTGCCCTCTAACCATCAGGAATAGAGGCATGATACAAAGCATAGTAATACGTCACCCTTTGTCCCTAATGGACTGCAGTCTGGGCCTGTATGTCTCTCTCAGCTCTTAGTTGCTCAAGCTATCTATCTTTATCTACCAACAGTGCCTCTACAGTGGTGACTCTAGCTTCTAAAGCTATTATCTATGCTCAGAGCTCCTCTCTCTCCTGCTCACACCATGATAGAGGATCCCCATCTCTGCCAGGATCCTGCTCCTGTACTCTCTGCCTCCTTTGTCTCTGCTACTCAGGAGTCAGTAAAGGGTCTTGATCTCTCTGAGGGGCCACAAATCTATACCTCGGCCGTCTCTTCCCACTGCCACTCAGATCGATAGTATCCACTACCTCACCACCTCCCCCTTGGTCATCTCTGTCATGTCTATCATCTGGGGGAGGATGCCTACCGTCCCTGCCTCCATCTCTGCCTCCATCTCGGCCCCCATGTCTTCCTGGAGCTCTGTCCCTTCTACCTCTACCCCTGATGGGTCAATCCTCTAGATCATAATCCAAAGGCTCATCTATACGAGGGATCATCTCCTCTGGTACTATGAATCTAGGGAATGGATGCTAGAGCATATCAACAACATAGCCATCTGATACCCCTGCATCATCAACATCTGGGCGAAGGTCCCAGTCTACAGTGACCATATCATGGATATCCTGTGCAACATCCTCATATGTCAGCTAGGCTCCCCAGTCAGCCACCTCATCTCATATCCGTGCATAAATTGTAACATCCTTTGTCTGACCCTGTCACCGCCCGTACTGTCTCAAAACTTAGGTAACTAGGAAGTGCTCTATAATATACCTGGTATGGCCGATCAAGTATCTACTTTGACACAAAAATGGGACCTGCCAAGCATCTGATGTCCATACCTCACAGTCTAGGTATGGTCTCCATATGACCTCTATCATATCGTCGAATAAACGACGCTAGTACTCAACCTTGCCCAGGTGGGGCTGATGTAACAAACATGCACACATATATACATATGGCTGCTCTAGAGCCCTTTGCCTGTCAACAATCGGCCGTGTCATTGGAATGTGCTCCCAGGCCCATACCTGAAGAATCAAAATCCCAATAGTCATGCTATGAGTATGATGGTACACAATCTCATGCAGCTCTCGGTATATATGTGCTAGAATGCAGCTCCCCCAGGCAAATCGTCAACGGTGGATGATCATCTGCTTGACCATGCCGACCCAACCCACCAGGAAACTATGCTGACCTCTTTCTAGCACAAGGATGCCACCAACCAATCTAGCTAAATATATAGCTAGTCGATCATAGTGATAGACCATGTAGTCCCATGACATATATCGCCGATCTATGCTGTCATCCTGGAAGAACCGCCAAGCAGTCCCAATCGCAACACTAGGTCGCGACTCAAATAAAACCTCATGTCCCACCATGGGAACACGTAGAATCCTCCAAACATCCTCTGGAGTCACAGTGATCTCCCCAGTCGGTAGGTGGAAGGTGTTGTGCTCTGAGTGCCATCTCTCGGCCAGAGCAGTCAACAACCCTCAGTTTACCCTAATCTCGGGTAAACCTATCAATGATCGTAGGCCACATCGGATCACAATGTTCTACTCATCATTTGATAAATGGCCAGACAATGCTAGAACTCATGTAGGATACATGCCTCGAAAGGCGACTACCTCAAACTGGGCCTGAATTTGACACAAACAGAAAAGCATCAGCATTCTATCTACCACAGAAGGCATATTCCTACTCTACTCAATCATTTCCAGTTTGTAGAAAGAAAAAAAATTAGAAAAAATACAAAACCTAAGTCTTTTACCATATGTGATTCTAGAAAAGCAGGATGTGATTGCGTATACAGGATGCGATCCTAGAAAAATATGATGTGATCCTAACTCTGGGGTGCGATCCTTGAAATACAGGATGCAATTCCCTGATGGAATCTTGCTAAAAAAACATCTACACCTAATGGACTGGATGCGATCTGGGAAAACCCATATGTGACGCAGAATCTGGCAAAAATCAGATGCGATCCAGGAAAAACTAGATGCGATGCACTTTTTGCAAGATGCAATCCGGAATCTCAGATGCGATCCTCTCTTTAACTATCTCTAAAATGCATAAAAAAGCTTCAAATTCAAAAATGCAAAATTCACAAGGTAGTTCATCGAGCACTTACCGGTGGTGGATAGTCGGCTGGGCGCTGGTGTCAACGGCTCATCTCAAAACGATGCTTCCTCATGGGGACCACCATTTTCTCTACAGAGCTCTCTAATTAGCTATAGCTGAATGACAAAATGAATAGTAAAATGGTCAATTTGGAGGCTTATATGGGTCTTTTGGGACATTTAGGGTTTCCCAAACTCTTCCTGAACAACTAACAATTCATTCATGTTCTCTTTTCTTCAATCGGGAACCAAATCGAAGGTGCCTACGATGTTTTCAGCAGCACAGTGTCCTTTTGAGACAATTTCACAAAACTTGCCAATTTGCTTCCTTTCTTCACCATATTGGTAATAATTGCACATTTTATCATACATCTTGATCTCAACATAATTATCACTCATATTTTCATGTAATTCAACTTGATAATCGTGTGTTAATTTTTAACACACCTTCTTCTACTTCGCCCTTTCTGGCCTTATCATTTCCTGCAAGTGTTCTGTTCTATATCACTCAGGGATTTTATTTCTTTTCCTTCGATTTCGTTCCTAAGGGGGCATGATCACACTACCATCAATTAAATTTTTGCTCAAAACAGCATCAAAAATGACTTCATTATCAAACAGACTAGGGGCATAACAATTTTTTGACTAATGTCAGAACTGTTGGATAGAAAGCTTTAGTTCTCATAAGCTGGATATCTTATGTTTCCAACCTCTTAGAAGATTTTTAAAGCTCTTAGCAGCTTCGTATTGGCTTTTGAACAACAACCAAGTTCAGAATCAGTATTATCAATTTTTGGACAACAACCAAGTTCAGAATTGGTATTTTTAAAATCTTTTATTGATCTTTGGACGACAACCAAGTTCAAAATCAATTCTATCATTTTTTTTTAAACAAGTGCGAGACTGATCTCATCAACATTTCATTCGACAACCAAGAATGGGATTCTCAATCTTTTTGAAGTCAAAATCAAAAACTTTCTTTGAATCAATGCGCTACTCGCACATCAATTCAAAGAGGGGCAAATGTAACCACCTGAATTTGGTCTGTCGCAACTATAGACCCTATTTTCCCTAAGTGTGATCATACCCTCAATTTATGTCCAAACAACCCTGTTACTGCTTGGCATAATTCTTTAAATCAATTTAATATCCTAGGTGATTTTTATCACTGATTTATATTAACTATTATAGCCATTCAATTCAAATCAATTTCGACCAATTAAATCAAATCAAAATCAAACATGGCTATAGTATTTAATTATAAAGGAACTAAATAAATCCCTAAATCAAATACACACTTGCAATTAACCCATTCCCCTAGCCTATTTAATTTAATTAAAAAGGCTATAGTCCTCTAATTATTAAAAAGCAATTTCATTGTTTAAATAATTAATTCCTATATTTTTAAATGAATTAAATAAGTTTATTTAATTTATTAATATTCCCCTAAACCCCAACCTAACCTATCTCAACCACTTCTACCATGGGTTCTAACCCTATCCAACCCATTCACCCATGCTAATCTAATCCTAATCCTAAATTATTCTCTAACCCACCTCCTAATGTTGTCACATTCCATTAAGGAATACTTAGCAACTCCACCCACTTGAGAAAGTCCACTTCCTCAAGCTGGACTTTCTTAAAGTCCATATTCTCTTACATCCTCCCTTCCCTCTTTAAGGCCTTCATTAATATGAAGACCTTAATCCCATGTCTCTCCCATGCCTTATTAATGCCTTGAGCATTAAAGGCTCTTACATATTCATTTATGAGCCTCCAAGTTCATAAATGAACCTGGTCCCCCCTCTCTCTCTCTCCCATTCTTCTATAAATAGAATCCTATTTTGAGAACAAAGAAGCCTTCACCTTAGATCAAAGTTACATTGTTATGCTGTTAGTTTCACTCTAGACTCACATTTCATCCATTTTAGTGCTAGTTCTTAGTTTTCATTTCATGTTTTCAAGCTAGATTGTATGCTTTTTCTCATTTTTAGTTTAAATTTGAATCAAATCCTTCATACTAAGATAGTATTGGTCACTGATTTGGAGTATATTCTGAGGGATAAATATGGAACTAATCACACTCTTTCTAGTTAGAAGGAAATAGGCCGATATTAGTGGTTTTGAATGTTTTTGACTAACCATTTTAGCTAATGCAATGACCTATTGAGTGTTTGTGTCATTTTCAACAGGTACCCATTTACACACACAGAGTAAAGAATCTGAAAAGAACTTGAATATATCTTCTAAAGGAGAAGAAGAAGAAAAAGGTGAAGAGGAAGAAAAGGGTAAGGAGGAACTCACCAAGGAACAGCTTCCCATCAGTGATATAGCATAATCAATTGAATCAGAGGAAGAGAAGTCTGATTCACCACCTCCTCCTCCACCAAAGAAATCGAGAACAAGGATTCAAACAACACAAGATGAAATTCCTTCTCCCATGGTAAAAGGGAAGGTGTATAAGAGGAAGCCTGCACCTCAAAAGGCAAAACAACTAGCTAGGGTACCTGCCAAAAGGAGGAAATATGTTAAAAATGAAGAGGATTTAGAGGAATCAGCAATGGATGAACTTGACTCTGTAAAACTAGCAAAGGAAAAAGCAAAGGTTACATCACCCACTGAGGACATCAATGAAATATGTAAGAATATTTATGAAGCTACATCTGTTGCACATCCTAAAATTAGGAAATGGTTAAGGTGGGATACAGTAGAATAGAATAAAATTGAAGATGCACTTATTGCTAAAATGTGTAGACATTACTATGTCCCACTACACTTCTCTAATCATGATGTTCCACAAGATTTATTGGATTGAATATCCTCTAGATTCACCTTTGTACTCTATGAAGAGAAGAGAATAAGAGAAAGAGTATTGGTATCTCTTATGCCTCCTAAATCAATGAGATAAGAAATCAAAGAAGTCATAAAATATGGAGTAATATACTAAATCCTAATGAGGAAAGCAGTCCTAAAAAGGAACCTATCAAACAAATAGGTAACTCAATGGTTGAGTTAAATAGTGAAGAGGTATAGATTATAGGCCAAAAATAGACATATGTTATAGATGAGGACTGGTCAGAAGATAGTAAAAATGATCAAGTACCAGCAAGCCCCATCCACATAAACTTGGAGGATGAAGAAGTTACCAAAGAAGAACTGTCAATAAAAGGTAACTTAGATGTCGATATAAATGATGATTCATGGTTAGACAACATTGTCAATACCATTACAGAAAAAGACCTTGCAGCAGAGCTTCAAAAAGATGAAGACATCAATGCTACTAAGGGTAATACTGATGGACAGGACATAGCTATTGACACCAAAATAGTCAATATGCTGACAAACATGAAAATATTAATAGATGCTATTGATATACAGTCAAGTTAGGATAAATCATCTAAGGAAGATGATGATATACCCAAGGATATGGGTACCGATGATAACAAAGGTGCATCCAACACTCCAAAGGATACAAATACTGAAATGAAGGATGCAACTAATGAGCAGCAAAATGTATCAAAAGAACAAAGAAAAGAGGCAGATAACACCACTGATGATACATTGAGAGAGGTTGAAGAGAAATAGAAAAGTGAAGGAGTCAAGAAGGATGAAGGGACAAAACTCAAAGAAAACATATCTGTTGATACACCCAAGGCACATGAGGAGACATCTTCACCAAACCGGCCGGTGAACACAGATCATATTCAAAAGGATGCCTCATCCTCTTGACACTCACCCATACAATCTACCGAATCTCAAGCCTTATAGATGGTGGTACATCAATCTGCCACCTAGCCAAAGAAGAAGAAGAGAAAAATTGTAAAGAAGGACATCTTGTCTGTGACACTTGATGAAGTCATTGAAGTTCCAAACT
Organism: Thuja plicata; assembly: GCA_018584345.1. Classification (NCBI taxonomy): domain Eukaryota; kingdom Viridiplantae; phylum Streptophyta; class Pinopsida; order Cupressales; family Cupressaceae; genus Thuja; species Thuja plicata. The sequence continues at coordinate 289,347 of MU223903.1, forward strand.
GGGACATTACCACTTTGGACAGTGACAAACTTCAAGAGTTTGGAGTGCTATGTCAGAGAAAAGCCATACAAAAGAAGATGATATAAGAACATAGGGAAAACATGGTGCTTGACAAAGCTAAAGAGATACTCCAACAACTCATTCCTGAAGTGAAACTTGAAGAAAATGCTTCAGTAAAGGAACAAATTGTTGTTCTCACTGATGCTATCACAGAGCAAGGTATAGAGGTAGAACAAGAAATGGAAGAGCAAGCAGAAAAGAAATATCAATACAAGTTAATTTATAAAATCAGCCAAGAAGTGGTAGTGAACAAGGTAAAGATCTTAGAACTCACTAAAGAATTAGAGACAATGATTGCTAAAGCAATCACCTTAGTTCAAAAAATGTGCACACTTGAGAAATTTGCAAAAGAGAATAGTGACAAACTAGCAGAGATAGATCATAATGTCACAACAAGTGCACAAATCCTAACCTCTCATGCCGAAAGCATAAGGTCACATCATGACATGGTCATAGAGGCAAATAGGCTAAGGTAAGAAATATGGGATGCTAAAACACAATTTAGAGGTGAGATCACTGAACTTCAAGCACATATTCTACCAAATCTTACTATTCTACAACAACATATTTTTGATGCTAGAAATTTGATAGCAACCCCTGAGATGTCTGTAGTAGACAACATCTATGACATACATGTAAGAATTTCATTGGATCACATGGCTCTAGAAATGCTAAAGGAAAAATGGGAAAAGATGATGGAGGAGATCAAGTCCTCACATTCCCACCTTTTTGAAAAGTTGTAAGTACCTTTGCCTTTAGAATCAAAAAAGGAGGAAAGGAAATGTATATAGTTATGTACAA
>MU223903.1:290281-379979 GCA_018584345.1 Thuja plicata
TTCAAATGACTAAGGAAGAAGTATACACAGGTGTACATACTAATACACTCAGTATGTTGCACATACCATGTTTTTGATACTAATGTCAAAGGGGGAGATTGATAACATTATTTTTCCATTAGTACACATAGGGAAAAACATTGACAGAGATCACTGATAGACTAAAGCATTACCACCAGACTTCAAGCATCACTGACAGATTACAAGCATTACCAGTGAACATCAAGCATAACCGACAGAACACATAGGTAATGAAAGATGCTAAGTATAAAAGTGACAAGCATCACTGGTGACCACAAGCATCACTGACAAAAGAGTTTTAAAAACTAACCTGATAGGAACAGAAAAGGAATACCCGATGACAAGTTCAAGAAAGGAACACTGATGACCAAGAAAACTAACTGTCAGAACTGACAGTCAGTTAAAGAACCTGCAAATTGTGTATCTAATTTTTACACGATGGATAAAACAATGTAATTCTATTTATAGAGTTTTTATTTGTTTTAAATCATAACTTGAGGGTCAAGAAAGCTTTAAGTAAATGTTTTAAAGCATCCTAACAGATCTAAAACATATCTAACTAAAGATCAAGGTGAAGTTGTAAACCTTGGATCTAGAGTTAACTTGCGATGCATGAATCAAGAATTGAACCTAAAATAGTATAAATAGATGTTCAAACTCAATTGTGAGAGATGAATTCATTATTGATGATAGCCATGAAGAGCATCTAAGGAGCAGAACGCAGAATTCATGAAAAGTTTAGAAATAGAAAACATCAGTTGTCAAGAACACATAGAGGCTACTGACGAGCAAATAAAGGTACTATTCAATCATGGAAGGATGATTACTTATATGTATGAATATTTATAGGATATGTTTTCAGCAATTTAAGCTTGCATATATCATCAGATAAAAGAATTATGTAGTTGCATTCTAACAAGTGCATCACATCTAAAATCCTTTTGTAGAAAGTGGACTTAACCATTCTTTCCAAATCTCTTAACAGAGTGGACACTTAACAGTGTTGCTAAAGCTTCAAATGAAGTAGATCTTAACAGGTCTCCACTGTAATACTCATAATAGGGTAGGTCATCAGAAGTGACCAATTGTAAGCCTTAACTGGTCCCTTCTTATCTACAGATAGTGAAGTCTTGTGGGTAACAATCCCCACCACAGTTTTTACTTCCTAATAGGAGTTTTCTGCGATATCATATCTTATGTTATGTGTTATCTATTTTCATGAATGTTTCTATTATGGTTACATACTAAAAGAATATATGATATGATTGCATATGCATAAAGAAAGATGAACAGTTAGATAAGATAATTTACAAGATGATGATCAAAGGGTTAATGGGCTAACCAAGAAATTTTTTAGAGGTACTGATTCACCCCTCCCCTCTTAGTACATCATCTAAATATAATTACAACAACTTGATTAGGTCAATCTATCTTATAAATAGATGTTATAATCATTCATTATTAATGATGTGAGAATGAAAGAGAGGATGAATGAAGCATACGAGAACATCTATGGATCAGAGTAAAAGTTTCAAGAACCATAACAACAAAAGGTGAATTTGGTTATCAAGAACTAAGAATAGAGGCTACTGAGCATCAGAGGTATTATTCAATCACATTAGGTGATATACTTATACATGTAATCTTAAATTGATCTGTAATAATTCATAGGATATTGCATACACCAGGTCAAATTGTAATTTTCTTACATTCTAACAAGTGAAGCAAAGTGTAAAAATCCTTTCAAGGAAGGTGGATTTAACCATCCAATTGTAAATCTCTTAACCGAGTGCACACTAAAATGTGTTGCTAAAGATCTTAACCAAGTAGACTTTAACAGGTCTCCACAAATGCTCTTAATAGGGTAGATCATCAGAATTTATCAAATTTTAAGACTTAACCGGCCCCTTCCAATCTACAGATAGTGAAGAATTTGTGGGTGTCATCCCCACCGTAGTTTTTACTTCCTAAAAATATTTTTCTACATTATCATATCTTGTGTTATGTGTCAATTAATTTAATGAATATTTCTATGAATGTTCACATGTTGGATTAAGTTTATGAATTGATAAATTTTATATCAAGATAGCATAGAACAAATGGTTGGATAAACAATTGATTACCTAAAGGATAAAGGTTAAAAGATACAAAAGTTTTAGAGGTACCGATTCACCCCTCCCCTCTCAGTACACACTTCCCATTGATTCCAACAATCTTCTCCTAAATACTATCAACATCAAAAACATCTTCCATCTTACATTTTACACCATACATTATTTTACACCGCACATTTTATACACATTTCCAATTTTATATCTTACATTTTGGTAAACCCAGCATAGACAACTCTTTCTTTTTGGTGTTAGATTTACATTTCATGCTAGATCTTGCATACATATTATATTATCCTTCTTTTATGTTCTTGCATTTACATTTTCTTAGTTTAGTTGATTTACATTGCATTGGTGTATGAGCTTTACTACCTCTAGTCCTACTTATAATATTATGGTTTGACTAATGTCATAGACTTATGGCTTCCTTTAATCCTGAGTCTTCCTCTCCTTTCTTTAGGATCCTAGATGACAATTTGATCACTCCTGATTCCAATCCTTCTACGGAGCATAACCCTTCTCACTCATCTCATGATGAGGATGATGCTTTAAGAGTTCCTCCTGAACAAGTTTAGAAACTATCAACTGCACTTGATAAAATGGGAAATTGGCTTATTCAAGAAAACCATAGTCAAGATTCTATTAAAGATATAGAGGATATTAATAAAGTCCTTTGTGATAGTGATCAAGATGTTAATCTATTGTGTGGATTACTCATCTTGTGTATTTAAATGTTAAACCTTTAGCTCAAGAAGCTCAATTTTTAGGATTTACTCCTCCCGTGACTAGTATGGGAACTTCTTCAGTTCCTTTACCTATTAATCCTACTTACACTCCTCCTTTAGTGACTACATCTCTTACATTTTCAAATCCTCTAGATTTGAATCTTCCACTTCCATCTCTTCCTGTGAGTGTTCCATCGGTGTGTTTACCTACCTCACAGCCTTCAAACCATAGTGTTCCTTTTGCTTATTCCAATCCTCTTCGAACTCTTGTACCAAATGTTTCACCATTTGTGTCTTATATTCCTTTTACTTCATACACTTTTCATAGTGTTTGTTAGGTTTCTATGCCACCTATTTCTTCTAATGATTCAACAATCATTAGTTTGGCTCAAACTGTGTCATCTTTACAATAACAACTTGCATCCTTAACTCAATCCAATTTTAGCATTGCTACATGTGACATGGGTAGTCCTTTATCCCTAGACATTATTCTTTCTCATGTCCCTCAGCAAGCTGATATGCCTCACATTGAGAATTACAATGGTAAGGGAGATCCTGTCGCCCATGTTAAAACATCTCAAATCCTTTGTAGTGATTATGCTTATGACCATAGGATTTTGGCTAATTTTTTTTCTAGAACCTTTCATGATAAGGCTTTACAATGGTATTTTTCTTTACCTCCTTATTCTACTGATTCTTTTCCAAAAATTTCTAATACCTTTATTCAACAGTTTCAAAATAACATTGGTCCGCAAGCTTCCTTAACTGATTTAATGCATTGTAAACAGAATACTAAGGAAATACTGACTGAATTTACTAGTAGATTTAAGAATTTGTATTCTTAATTTTCTTATCCTATTCCTGATATTGATATTCAACATATGTTTATTTCAAATTTTAAAAAGGATATTAGAGATAAGATTTTGCTTACTAGATTTACCTATTTTCAACAACTTTGAGCAACACTTCATCATTATCAATTACAAGTGAGTAAATTTGAGAGAAACACTCCAATGGCTCCTATTCCAGTTGATAAGATTGATGCTAATCCTAATCCCAACAATTTTTAGAACCCTAAAAACTATGTCAAAATAAATAAACAAGAAAATGTAGTTGCTGATCAAGTTTTTGTTGCACCCCACAATTCCATTTCTGCATCCACTACTTTTTGTTTAAATTGTACAATTACTCCTCTTTTTGAATCTTTGCATTCTATTATGAGTAAATTGTTAAGTGCTAATATGATTAATTTTCCTCCTATTTGACCTCTTCTCCCTACTACGATGACATCCAAATATTTTGATCATGAACCCTTTTATCAATATCATTGTAAGCATGGTCATGATACTGAGAAGTGTTATTCTCTAAAGCATAAGGTTCAATACTTAATTGATTCTAATGATTTATTTGTTGATAAATTTGATGGTAGTGGGAAGAAATATGTCTCTCCTCCTAATCAAAACCTCCAAATTTATATGAATCCTTTGTAGGATTTGAGAGACAAATCCACAGAACCCGAAGAACACCTTCATGCAAGAAACCTGTAACAAGAAAGAAGCAGGAAGAGGGAAGGAGAAGAACTTAGAAGTTTCTCAAGAAGTGAGAGCTAAATTATAATCTAAATTAATGAAGAAAGAACTACAAAGTTCAACCTATAAAGGTGAACGAAACCCTAAAACTAGAAAAGCTAGGTTGCACGTTAATAATTAATATAAATATTAATTATAATGCACCTAAGAGATAGCTTAAGTAAACTAGAGTAATAAAAAACTTAATTAATTAAATCAAAGTGGTCTAATTAATAAGTTTAAATAGATAATTACTCTAACACCCCCCCTTAAGCGAAGCTCAGTAGGTAAGCTAACCTAGCATAGATATGAAAGAAGGAAAATGGGTCCCGACAACAAGGCTTGATCAGGTACCCAAGCACAACCAAATCTCTATAAAGTGGAGAAATAGAGAAAACCACATGGGAAAAAACCTACTCCAAGAAGAGATAGAAAAAAAAAGCTAAAAAGAATGGCTCAAGAGACTCTCTCAAAACCATTAGTACAATCAAACCCCCAATGAGAGAGGGATGAGACACCAAAGCCCCCCCAGAATGATGGAACCTTTGAAGGAATGATCAAACCAATGGAACTCCAATGTGGAAGAAACAGAGGTACGGAGCAACAAGGAAACCCCTAAATGAGAGGTGAAACTAGAAGGCCAAGCTGGTGCTCAAAGGAGAATAAATGAGACTCCTAGATGGGAATCTTCAATGAAGGTGTGCCAATAGATGGGCTGAATCTATCAACTGGGAGGAGATGAATGTCCTCGAATATGCCCTCAACAACTGGAGGGGAAGGATCGATGCAAGGAGTGACCATAATAGGGACTGCTAAAGAAGAATCATGCTAAACAAATGTAGGTGCAACATGAGGAGGAGTTGGAGAAGCCACAACACTGATCTCAGGAGCAACACAGAAGTTCAAGTGGCCAAACTTCTTCTCACTAGGCACTCATGAAGTAGGAGAGATATTCTCCAACACTGGAGATGGTGGACCAAAATGGGAGAAGGAGTATAGGAAGGTGACATGATCAACTATCTCTATAGCAACAATGTGGCCATTCGCACTATCTCTGATGTGTACAAAATTTGTAGTGAACTCAACTTTCTTCTTTGTCCCGCTGTGAGTAATCTAATAAATGGAGAGAAGGTTCAATGACAAGGATGGAACACATAGTACATCATGGAATGCACCACCATCTATGTCAATAGAACCCTGACCACACACATGCATAACAATGTCATTCCCCATCAAGATGTGTGGGGTAGGAGAGGCCTTAAAAGATGAGAAGGAACTCTGAGAAGATGCCATATGATGTGAAGCACTAGAATCCAACAACCACCTAGAAGAGGGAGCTATAGCATATTCACATAAGGCATGACCCTTTCGGTTTTCTGAACCATCTACCTGAGATGATGATGAAGAAGACCAATGAGAAGAGGAAGAAGGAATATCAATGTTGCTCTTATGAAGAAGAGTTGTCAAATCAGTAATCTATTGGGCATATCCATCTACCTTCTTCTGAAATCATTAAGACTCATCATGATTGAAATTATTACAATAAGTAAACTTGGGTTTGTCTATCTTTGATTTCCCCTTAGGTGAAGGAGGTGGGCTAGAGGAATGATGGGAAGGAGGATCCTTCTAAGATTCTGTGGATGATGATACATGTTTCTGCTCCAGTTTTTGTGGGGATGGGTGAGAAGCCAAGGCATGGCTCATAGAACCTAAAGCATCATTCAACTATTGAATCTTTGACTACTCTCGACTCAACTAATCACAGAATGCCACAAAGGAAGGCATATTGTGCCTAGGACCCAAGGCATCCATAGTGGAAAAGAAAGTGGAGGAGAAAATCTAGAACTCTCCATGAAGTTTTGAGAGTATCAAAAAGATACACTCATCATCTGATTTGGTCTTCTTCCATCCCTGTAAAAGTGATCGGAGAGAATTTAACTTCATCAAGAAGTCCTCAAAGGTGGAAAAACTATTAGGAGATAAGGATGTCAACTCTGCATCAAGTTGAAGAACCCTGAATGCATTCACTGTGCCAAACAGATCTGCAAAATTTCTCTAATAGGCGTGAGGAGTGGTCAAACCATCCAGATGAAACATGAGGCTATCTTAAATGTGTAGTGCAATCAAACCCATGGATTCATCCATTTTGTTTCTTTGTTGAAGGACCTCAAACAAACACTGTAGAATAGGTTGGTTCTCATCTAGACATGACCATAAGCCATGTGACATGAGTATCCTCATCATGTGTGCTTTCTAGGTGTGATAGTTGTGTGGTGTCATCTGCGCCATAGAGGGGTCTGACATTGAGAGAAGAAGTAGATGGAAGTAGAAGGGTCATTTCTAAATTAAAGTACAAAAATAAAATGCACCCCCCACAATGTATAAATATATTCCCCGTACAACAAAGAACAACTATAGAAAGCACAAAAAATGAGAAGAAAACCTGGACACCAGATACAAAGATGGAGGAAACTAAATCCTCTACTTAAATGCCAAAAATGAAAGCTCAAATGGATGACTCAACAAATAATATTAGTTGCATTGCATCTATCTCAGAAACACCTTTTTGATGATATTTTGTTTTTTGAAAATGGACACCGTATGCACAAGTTATGACTGAAACACCAACGACACCTCTAAGAAATAGCTCTCTGTAAAAAACCAGAGACGGAAAATAATTTGATTGTCAAATAGCCATTGCCCATCTATGGAAAAAAATTTGATGGTCATATGGCCGTCAGATGACAGTCTGTCAAAAAAAATTTTGATAGCCAAAAAATTTGAAAATCGGCAAGAAAAATTCAAAATTGCCAGAAAATTTTGACCCGCAAGTGACATCACTACTAATGCCACCTGTCACTGGTGGGCGGTGGCGATTGGATATTGTTGGTAGTGGTAGTGGTTGGGTGGCTCACCGGTGTCTCCCAGGAAGCTCCCAGGCAGAGCAGCACTGGCGGAGGGTGTCGGTGGCCGGTGGGCGGTCCCACTGGCGGGGGCTGGGCTGGGCTAGACTAGGGTGGCATTGCTCTATGCTGCACCTTAAAAAACCTAAAAAACAAGGTTTTTTTATTTTTTTATTTGTGTGCCATACAGCCTTGGAGGGAGAAAATTGTTCTCAGAGGTCACTGTGGCCAACAACTAGAAAATTTATATTTTTTTTTACTGTCTCGGGCCTTCTGATTGTGATGGTGGCATCCATTTTTGCTCAAAGTGCTCTAGAAAAGGAACCTCCTTAAGATTGAATAAAAAACCCTAGAAAAGATGTTTTTTTCTTCTTTGAATCACAACTTCAAAAAGCTTCAGACCAGGTAGCAACAGGGAAGCTCTGATACCATGTAGGATTTGAGAGACAAATCCACAGAACCCAAAGAACACCTATATGCAAGAAACCTATAACAAGAAAGAAGCAGGAAGAGGGAAGAAGAACTCAGAAGTTTCTCAAGAAGTGAGAGCTAAATTGTAATCTGAATTAATGAAGAAAGAACTACAAAGTTCAACCTATAAAGGTGAACGAAACTCTAAAACTAGAAAAGCTAGGTTGCATATTAATAATTAACATAAATATTATTTATAATGCACCTAAGAGATAGCTTAAGTAAAATAGAGTAATAAACAACTTGATTAATTAAATCAAAGTGATCTAATTAATAAGTGTAAACAAATAATTACTCTAACATCCTTTACCTACACATGATACTAATACCATTGTTCAACCATCTTCTATGGATATTATTTTTTATTCAAATTTAGATGATCTCAACCTACTATTCAATATCCCTCGCCTCCACCTCAACTTCAAACTCCACCTCAACCTAAACTGAAACCTCAGTCTAAACCTTCAAAACAACCTAAGGACAAAAGACCTCAAGAACTCTCAAACACCTTTGATGATTCTGAGACCATTAAAGCTCCTGATAATCCCCTTTACATTTATGCTAGGATTGCTAAGTTACCTATGTGTTCTTGTCTTGTTGATCCTACTTCTTTAGTAAATATCATCACTGAAGAAAATATTTTTATGAAGAAATTACAATGTGATTATTATGATACATCTCATGTGTGGATCCAAACTTGTAATGGTTTTCTTTATCCATCATTTGGTTGTATTACCTTACCTATTGAACTTTGTGGTAAAGTTGTGGAACCTACCTTCATTGTTGTCCCTAATTCTGATCAATTTCAAGTTAAGCTAGGGTTTCCTTGGTTAACTACCATGCATGCCATTGTTTCTCCTATTCACAAGTGTATTAAGTTCATTCATGATGAAGAGGTGAAAATGATTAATTATAGTTTATATCAACCTTCTAGGCCTAGGGATTGTGCTACCCTGGCTTTCTTTTGGCCTTCATTGCCTAATTCATGTCCTTCTCCACTTGATAACCTTTTTCTCTCATATCAAGCCTATAAACATAATAAGATTCTTGAGTTAAGCATGCCTTAGATTGATCTTAACTATGGTCTTTTACCCACGCCTTCTATCCCTCCTTTATCCATTGCTTCTAGTTCTACTCCTACTATTATTTTTTAGCCTACTAAGAGTCCTACTAATCCTCCTATAGAACCTATGAAGGAACTAGTTTTTCCTCCTAGCTCTCAACATATTTCAAACAAGACAAAACATAACAAATCTGCCAATGCACGTCGTAAGAAGTGTCAAGCTCATGCTAGGGCCCGTGCCTCTGTTCGTCAAAATTATTTACCTTCTTTTGACCAGATTATGCCTGATGTGTTGGAGGAAGTTAGTGTTAATAACGATGTTAAGATGAATGATTATGATGATTCTTTTCACATCTTTGATTCTATTTCAATTAATCTTGTTGAAGAAGATACTTGGTGCTGTGCGTTTTATGACCCACCAAAAAATAGAACAAAACACTCAGGTATCTTATCCTCTCTTAATCAAAGTTTTTTATATTCTAAGAATGTGAGAAGATCATATAGGTCACTCCAAGGTTCCTTTCGTGTCAAGTCTTGACCATGGATAATCTCAGTGGTAAATGTGATTTATTGAATATCACAAGGGGCCTTACACTTTTAGTCTTGAAAGATCTACAATGAAACACCTTTTTTAGAATATTTAGAATATGCGAAAAACAAAAGGAAGTAGGGTTCAAAAATTTTAATCTACTCCTAAGGAAAATGATAGCAATGGTCAATACTTCGGTGGACAAATTCCCAATAACCAGGTTTCGCTTTGCCAAGTTATACTACAACTACATGAGAACCGGTGCAATCTTTGAGGTTTATGCAGAGGATTTTCATACCACCATGGACACCATCATGAAGAACAATGTATGTAAATGATAGAAGTTGAGTATATACATGAATGAGGTTTAGGATAACTTTGCACAATGATTTACAATTAGTAAAACATCAAAAGTATGAACCAAAGAAACTCATCAAAACACTATCATATTTATCATTGCAATCACAACACTTCACCTAACTTTATCCAAAAAATCTACACTAAAGGAGGGAATTATGAAACCAAGAAAGCACTAAAACACATCAAGTATTCACCATGAAACCAACAATGAAAACTTTATCATCTTAGTAGCTCTTTAGCAACAATCTCAAAATTTGCTCCTTACAAATGAGAAGTGAGGCCTTTATATAGGTCCATGATTACAACGGGTGGCCCGAATCAAACACTAACTAATGGCCCAGATTTTTCTACCTCAACCCTAATTAGGGTTAGGTCAAGAAGAGAGAATCTACATTTAATTATTGGGTCCACACAAACCAATCAGAAGAGAGTCCCCATTCATAGTGGGCAATAAATGTCCACTATGCATGTTAATCCAAAAAGAGAGTGGGGCAAAATGAATTCCCACTATGAATTAAATGATCCTTTTCCAGGAATTGCATCTACTTGATTTTGTTCCTTAAATGCAATGAACTTTGACTTGAATATCTTTGACTAGCTATTGGATATGACGGGGCACCATGTCAGCACTGTATCATTTTGTAATCCAAATCTAATTTTGATTTATTCTTAAATTATCTCTACTTGAACATTTCCATCCTTCCATGTACTTGCTTGGAAATTCATGGATTTGAATCCTTCATTGATGATTATGTCATTATGGAGTTTCTTCACATAGAACTTCCCTTTGCCATGCTCTTAGATTTCTGGATTGAATTTTGATCTTTTAAATCTTGAACCTTAAGTGTCTTGAACTGGATCACCTGGAAATTAGATGTCCTCAACATCAGAACTGGAATTCTTGAATATGAGTGTCTTCCTCAAACATCCAAGACTGGAATTCTTATTCTTGCAAAACAAAGTAAACAACATAAGAATCGTGAAATAAATTCAAACTACAACACAGAAACACCTTACATATTCTCTCCTAACTTTCTCATTTTCAATTTGATTCAGAATTACTTCTAATCTAAATTTCTCTCTCTGACTTTTCCATCTCACTTTGTCCCTCTTTTTTCTTTATTTTCCAAAGATTCCTATTTTTTCAAGATTTTCAATTTTTCAAGATTTTGGAGTTTTTCATGATTTTCCACTTTTCCAATTTTTTCCACACTTAGCCATTTTTCCTTGCATGGAGGAGAAATTTTCCACTACTTAGCCATTTTTTCTTCCATGAAGGAGAAATTTTCCAACACTTTTATTTTAAAAAATTTTAGAATTTCCCAAGATTTCGGAAGTTTCCATTATTTTCCAATTTTCCAAAATTTTCCACACTTAGCCATTTTTCCTTCCATGAAGGAGAAATTTTCCAACACTTCCATTTTTCCAAAATCTCATAATTTCAAAATTTTCCAAGATTTCAAGATTTTTGAATTTTAACATTTCCGATAAAATTTCCAAGATTTCACCTTTTTTATTTTAATGTTTTTGGAATTTTAAAACTTTCCAAAATTTTCACATGTTGGAGGATTTTATTTTGTTTGCAAATTCTCCTTTGACCGAGTTGACTCAATCTCCACCATTCCTAGAGGTGGAATTTTGGAGAGGTCATGGATTTTTCTTCAATTCATGGATTTTTTTTAAAGTCGAGGATTTTTCTTCATGTCAATGATTTTTTTTAAAGTCATGGATTTTTCCTCAAGTTGTGGATTTTTCTCAAGTCGTGGATTTTTCTTCAAGTCAATGATTTTTCTTCATTTTGAAATTTCAAAATTTTCCAATATTTCAGAATTTTCTATTTTTTCTTAAATTTCAGAATTTGTGATGTTTTTCATGCCTTTCCACTTTTGGATATTTCAAGGGTGTTTCCATACTTAACCATTTTTTGATTGACGGCCTCACTTGTTTATTCTTCTGGATATATAATTGGATACCCTTTTGTCTCTTTATCACTAGCTCACTTGTTCCCAAAATAGACCCGCCAAAAATAGACTTTCTAAAAATAGTAAGTTGTTCCAAAGTCAAAATAAGGCCAATCCTAGAGGCAAAGAAATTTACTAAAAATAGACACTGCTTAAAATAGTAACTACTTCCAAACTCAAAATAAGGTCATTCTGGGACGTAGTGAAACTTACTAAAAGTAGACATATATAATAAAAATAGAAATTTCCAAAAAAAGAAAGTATGTCAAGAAATTCAAAATTTCACTGACATTCATTTTTGAAAGATTAATCTCATTCACACTTCCCCTGATTCATAGATAAACACACAATTTCCATTCTAGGAGTCAGGTGGACAACACTTTTCTAGACTTGGCCAAATTTTACCAATTCTCACATCAAAACACGGGGAACCTTAGGGGTTGAGCCAAAAGCTACCGAGACCAAGAAAGCCAAAAATAAAAGGGCAACAAAAAAAGGGGGGTAGCATTTGCAATGGGGCGATGTGTGAAAAGGTCACAATATCTAGCACCAATTCAAATAAATGTTCTTGAACATTTAAAGGATAAAATTTCCTCCATACCTGAAATCTTGAGAAAATTTCTTCTAAGCAATCAAAAGACTAGGAAGAAGACTAAAAAAGGGAGAAAAATTAATTATTGGATCACAACCTCTTCATCCATGATTACCTAGGTTTGTGCAAATGCATTAATTCCCACTTGACAAGAACACTCATAATTCTCGAGATTAGGCATGACAAGTTATATATTCATCTTAACTCCAAAAGCATCTGAGACATTGCCTCGTCCCCAGTCAGGTGTCTATAGCCCCGACAAGGTTGTCACTATAATACCCATGAAGACTGCTCTACTTCCAAAAAATTATTCATTCGAATGCCTATAGATATGTCCACAAATTCCCAAAGCCAATTATTTGATCTTTTATCTCATTTTTATATTCTTTTCTCTTTTCTCTCTTTCTTTTGATATTGCATTTCTTTTCCTTTTCTTATCTTGTGAGAAGTGAAGCTCACTATGGGTTAGTCAATTAAAGTGGTGCTGAAGTAAGATTTTAAAATTTTCACAAGCCATGACTTCTCCCAAAGAATCTTACATGACTCAGAGGAATTGATTAGGTGTGAAAAGATATAGTAATCATGGAATCTCGATGTTAAGACATAATAAATGATTAAACTTCCAATTTGAGGACACCTCCTAACCAAATGATCTATTTGAAAAAGAAAAACTTTGGATTCTAAAGAGCTTCACAAATAGTTATCAAAGAAAAGGACTAAACATAACTTAGTATAGGTGCTAGAGTGTTCTTGAGTTGCACCACCTTTCTCACAAAATGAGAACCGTCTGAAGAAAACCAAAACTAAAAGGAAACCTACTCTAACAAAACAAAAAAATTGAATGGACAAAACTCAAAAATAAATATACATAAATCCTAACATTATTCCTCAAGATGTGCAGGAGGAACATGGTATTGGTCATAGTTATAATTCTTCCAAATTCATCCTTAAACTCTGAAAAGTAATCCTTCACAACACAAATATCAAACTCAATCAAATCCTCAAGAAAGATTAGCAACTGGGGTAACTCCTTCAGATCATAATTTATCCATAAACAAGTTGTTCTTGCTAAATTTCTATAATCAAATTGATAACATTCAAAATTAAGAGTAAGGAAAGAGATAACCTTGTCATCTCCATTCTCGGGCAAGAATTCTTGCATGTTGTGATATATTGCATCTGGAGGACAAAACTGGTGGTGTACCATCCCGCTCGCACTTGAGATATGTTGATCAACTTCACACTCCATAGTAGGCTTGTGGTGATGTGATGCAACAAGAAATTTGGAGATATGGAACATTTCACCCACTATTTATTCTTGTTTTTTCAGTGATGGTTTAGCACAAACCCAAATGGTTCTTCATATTCTTCTTATATTATAGCAATTTTCTCATCGCCTAGTATTTCTTCTTGTGAAATCTCTTCTAAAAACTCTCCTTGGATCTTAAGTAGTGGACCTAGAACCAATTTGAATTGGTTGTCCAATTTTTCTTGCATCGTTGTGGCCAGTCCATAATCTAACATTTTATCTTGCTCCAATGTACTCAATAGTTCCTAAATCTTAGCAATATGTGAATGCACTTCCTTGTCAATAATTTCTCCTTTCAATAACTCCTTGTGTTGCAAGATCAAACATTGATCAAAATTTTCTCCTTCATGAGAATTACTAGAAAAATTTTCTTTGTCCCATGGTAGTCTTTCTTCACTTGGAATAACCATTTGATCCTCATGTTCTGATGCTTCCAAGTGTTGAATATGAATTGTCATTTCTTGAAGGTCTTCTATGGCTTCTTTGATCTTGAATCCAACAACTTATTCTTCAGGTGTGATGTAGGAACAATCTTTGTTAAATAGAATACTTGATTCAATTGTGCCATCTTCTTCTAATTTTCTTCCCCCATAATCTGATGACATTGCAATGCTTTTTTCTTTTGTTGTAGGATTGACATGCTCATTTGGGATGCATTTCCATGGTAATTCTAATAATATAAGCTGATATTTAACTTGATTGATTTCTTCTAAATAAATTAGACTAGTGAATTCTAAGTGAGATGCATTGTGAATCTGACACCAACGGGGAAGCAACACACCTTTGAGTTGAATATTACCACTCTCAAACTGATTCTAAAATATGAATTTGAACTTTGAGAAAGGATCATTTCCATTGTAATCATCATTGGGCCTTATGCACAATTTTGGCTTCGAAACATCCCAAAAGAAGATCTTCCCTTGCAACACTAGCTCTATCCTCAACAAGAAGGTCAAGCAATTCATCTCCTCATGCTTGGTATTCTCATGAATCCGACACCTCCCTAGTATGACAAACTGAGACAAATTCTTGGGGTAGAAGTGTGCATTTAAATCCTCTTGAATCTAAACTATATCCACTAGGAGACTATCTTGATGGAAAGATATATGAAATGACTGCTCCTCCATCGACATTTTTTTTTATTTGGATTTTCTCTTTTTGATTTTTTTTGGCTTTTGGATTTTTCACTTTTTTTGGATTTTTTCAGTTTTGAGAGATCTAACATATCTCTGATTTGATGTTTGAAATCTCATGCAATTTCCATCCGATGGAGTTTCTTCATTTGCTGCTTCTGATTATGAAATGAACAATTTGATGTTCAGCCCTCCTTCTAGTGCCAGTTTCTATTGATGTGTGTTTTATGACATATCAAACAGTAGAACAAAATACAAAGGTATCGTATCCTCTCTTGATTAAAGTTTTGTATATGCAAAGATTGTGAGAAGATCCTATAGGTCACTCCAAGGTTCCTTTCATGTCAAGTCTTGACCATGGATAAGCTCTGTGGTAAATGTGATTTTCTAAATATTAGAAGTGGCCTTACGTTTTTAGTCTTGAAAGATTTGCAATGAAACACCTTTTTTCAAATTTTCAAAATATGCGAAAAAAAAAAGGAAGTTGGGTTCAAAAATTTTAATCTACTCCTAAGGAAAATGATAGCAATGGTCAATACTTCAGTGGACAAATTCCCCATAACTAGTTTTTGCTTCGCCAAGTTATACTACAAATACATGAGAACCAGTGCAATCTTCAAGGTTTATGCAGGGTATTTTCATACCACCACAGACACCATCATGAAGAACAATGTACGCAAAAGTTAGAAGTTAAGTATATGCATGAATGAGGTTCAGGTTAACTTTAAACAACAATTTAAAATTAGTAAAATTTCAAAAGTATGAACCAAAGGTACTCATCAAAACACCATCATATTTATCATTACAATCACAACACTTAACCTAACTTTATCCAATAAATGTAAACTAAATGAGGGAATTATGAAACCAAGAAAGCATTAAAACAAATCAAGTATTCACCATGAAACCAACAATGAAACCTTTAATGTCTCAGTAGCTCTTTTGCAACAATCTCAAAATTCACTCCTTACAAATGAGAAGTGAGGCCTTTATATAGGTCCATGATTACAACGGGTGGCCCGGAACAAACACTAACCAATGGCCTAGATTTTTCCACCTCAACCCTAATTAGGGTTAGGTCAAGAAGAGAGAATCTGCATTTAATTTTTGGGTCCACACAAACCAATTAGAAGAGAGTCCCCATTCATAGTGGGCAATAAATTTCCACTATGCATGTTCATCCAACAAGAGAGTGGGGTGAAATGAATTCCTGCTATGCATTAAAAGTTCCTTTTCCAAGAATTGCATGTGATTAATTTTGTTCCTTAAATGTAATGAACTTTGACTTGAAGATCTTTGACGAGCTAGTGGAGACGACTGGGTGCCATGTCAGCACTATATCATGTTGTAATCCAAATCTAATTTTGACTGATTCTGCAATTATCTCTACTTGAACATTTCCATCCTTCCATCTATTTTCTTGGAAATTTATTGATTAGAATCCTTCGTTGATGATTATGTCCTTATGGAGTTTCTTCACATAGAACTTTTGTTTACCATGCTCTTGGATTTCTAGATTGAATTTTGATCTTTTAAATCTTGAACCTCGAGTGTCTCAAACTGGATCACCTGGAAATTAGATGTCCTCAACATCGGAACTGGAATTCTTGAATATGAGTGTCTTCCTCAAACATCCGAGACTGGAATTCTTCTTACTACAAAATAAAGTAAGCAACATAAGAATCATGTAAGAAATTCAAACTACAACACATAAACACCTTACATATTCTCTCCTAACTTTCTCATTTTCAATTTTATTCAGAAATACTTCTCATCCAAATTCCTCTCTTTGACTTTTCCATCTCGCTTTGTCCATCTTTTTTATTAATTTTCCAAAGAATCCCATTTTTTCAATATTTTCAATTTTTCCAAGATTTCAGAATTTTCCATTATTTTCTACTTTTCCAAATTTTTTCACACTTAGCCATTTTTCCTTGCATGGAGGAGAAATTTTCCAACACTTGGCCATTTTTTATTCTATTAAGGAGAAATTTTCCAACACTTCCATTTTTCCAAAATTTCATAATTTCATAACTTTCCAAGATTTCAGAATTTTCCATGATTTTCCACTATTCCAATTTTTGCATACTTAGACATTTTTCCTTCCATGAGGGAGAAATCTTCCAACACTTCCATTTTTTCCAAATTTCATAATTTAGGAATTTTCCAAGATTTTGGAATTTTCAATGATTTTCCACTTTTCCAATTTTTTCCACCCTTAGCCATTTTTCCTTCCATGAAGGAGAAATTTTCCAACATTTCCATTTTTCCAAAATTTCATAATTTCAGAATTTTCCAAGATTTCCAGATTTTGGAACTTTAACTTTTCTGATAAAATTTCCAATATTTCATCTTTTTTTATTTTAAATTTTTTGGAATTTTAAAACTTTCCAAAATTTTCACATGTTGGAGGATTTTCTTTTGTTTGCAAATTCTCCTTTGACCAAGTTGACTCGCGCTCCACCATTCCTGGAGGTGGAATTTTGGAGAGGTCATGGATTTTTCTTCAAGTCATGGATTTTTTTTCAAGTCGAGGATTTTTCTTCGCATTGTGGATTTTTCTTCATGTCAAGGATTTTTTTTAAAGTCGTGGATTTTTCCTCAAGTTGTGGATTTTCCTCAAGTCAATGATTTTTCTTCAAGTCAAGGATTTTTCTTCATTTTGAAATTTCATAATTTTCCAAGATTTCAGAATTTTCCATTTTTTATGAAATTTTGGAATTTGTGATGTTTTTCATGCCTTTCCACTTTTTGGATATTTCAAGGGTGTTTCCAAACTTAACCATTTTTTGATTGATGGCCTCGCTTGTTTATTCTTATGGATATAGAATTGGATACCCTTTTCTCTCTTTATCAGTCATAGCTCACTTGTTCCCAAAATAGACCTGCCAAAAATAGATTTTTTAAAAATACTAAGTTGTTCCAAAGTCACAATAAGGCTAATCCAGGAGGCAAAGAAATTTACTAAAAATAGTAAGTATTTCCAAACTCAAAATAAGGTCATTCCATGACGCAGTGAAACTTACTAAAAATAGACATATATACTAAAATAGAAATTTCCAAAAATAGAAAGTATGTCAAGACATTCAAAATTTCACTGACATTCATTTTTGAAATATTAATCGCATTCACACTTGCCTTGATTCATAGAAAAACACACAGTTTCCATTCTAGGAGTCAGGTGGACAACAATTTTCTAGACTTGGCCAAATTTTACCAATTCTCACATCAAAACAAGGGGAACTTTAGGGGACTGAGCCAAAATCTACCGAGACCAAGCAAGCCAAAAAGAAAAGGGAAACAAAAAAAAGGGGGGTACCCATTTGCAATTGGGTGATGTGTGAAAAGGTCACAACATCTAGCACCAATTTGAATAAATGTTCCTGAACATTTCAAGGATAAAATTTGCTCCATACTTGATATCTTCAGAAAATTTCTTCTAACCAATCAAAAGAATAGGAAGAAGACTCAAAAAGAGAGAAAAATCAAGTATTGGATCACAACCTCTTCATTTGTGATTACCTAGGTGTGTGCAAATTCTTTAATTCCCACTCGACAAGAACACTCATAATTCTCAATATTAGGCATGACAAGTTATATATTTGTCTTAACTCCAAAAGTGTCATGGACATTTCCTCATTGCCATTCAGGCATGTATAGCCCTGACAAGGTTGTCACTATAATACCCATGAAGATTTCTCTACTTTCAGTGAATTATTCATTGGAACTCCTATCCAGATGTCCGCAAGTTCCCAAAGCCAATTATTCATTCTTTTATCTTATTTTTCTTTTCTTTTCTCTTTTCTCTCTTTCATTTGATATTACATTTCTTTTCCTTTTCTTGGCTTTTGATTAGTGAAGCTCACTACAAGTTAGGGAATTAAAGTGGCGTTGGAGCAAGATTTTAAAGTTTTCACAAGCCATGACTTCTCCCAAAGAATCTTAAATGACTCAGAGCAATTGATTAGGTGTGAAAAGATATAGTAATCATGGAATCTCGATGTTAAGACACAATAAATGATTAAACTTCCAATTTGAGGACATGCCCTAACTAAATGATAAAGTTGAAAAAGAAAAAACCTTGGATTCTAAAGAACTTCACAAATAGTTATCCAAGAAATGGACTAAACATAACTAAGTATAGGTGCTAGAGTGTTCTTGAGTTGCACCACCTTTCTCACAAAATGGGAACCCTCCGATGAAAACCAAAACTAAAAGGAAACCTACACTAACAAAACAAAACCTTTGAATGAACAAAACTCAAAAATAAATATACACAAATCCTAACATGATTCGTCAAGATGTGCAAGAGAAACATGGTATTGGTCATAGTTAGAATTCTTCCAAATTCATCCTTAAACTCTGAAAAGTAATCCTTCACAACACAAATATCAAACTCAATCAAATCCTTGGGAAATATTAGCAACCAGGGTAACTCCTTCAGATCATGATTAATCCATAAACAATGTTTTCTTCCTAAATATCCATAATCAAATTCATAAAATTCAAAATTAAGAGTAAGGGAAGATACAACCTTGTCATCTTCATTCTTAGGCATGAATTCCTATGTGTTGTTAGATATTGCATCTAAAGGATGAAGCTGGTGGTGTACTGTCCCACACGCACTTGAGATATGTTGATCAACTTCACACTCCATAGCGGGCTTGTTGTGACGTGATTCAATTAGAAATTGGGAAATATGGAACATTTCACCCACTATTTCTTCTTTTTTCTTCAGTGATGGGTGTAGCACCAACCCAAATGGTTCTTCATATTCTTCTTCTATTATAGCAATTTTATCATCACCTAGTATTTCTTCTTGTGCAATCTCTTCTAAAATCTCTCCTTGGATCTTGTGTAGTGGACCTAGCACCAATTCAAATTGGTTGTCTAATGTTGCTTGCATCGTAGTGACAAGTCAATAATCTGATATTTCATCTTGCTACAAGGCACTCAAGAGTTCCTATATCTTAGCAATATGTGAATGCACTTCCTTGTCAATGATTTCATGTTTTGGAAACTCCCTGTGTTGCAAGATCAAACGTTGATCAAAATTTTATCCTTCATGAGAGTTACTAGAACAATATTCTTTGTTTGATGGTTTTCTTTCTTCACTTGGAATAACCATTTGATCCTCATGTTCTTATTCTTCCAAGCATTGAATATGACTTGTCATTTCTTGAAGGTCTTCTGTGGCTTCTTTGATCTTGACTCCAACAACTTCTTCTTCACGTGTGATGTAGGAACAACCTTTGTCAGCTAGAATACTTGATTCAATTGTACCATCTTCTTCTAATTTTCTTCCCCCATAATTTGATGACATTGCAATGCTTTTTCCTTTTGTTGTAGGATTGAGATGCTCATTTGGGATGCATTTCCATGGTAATTTTAATAATCTAATCTGATATTTAACTTGATTGATTGCTTCTCCACAAATTATACAAGTGAATTCTGAGTGAGATGCATTATGAATCCGACACCAATGGAGAAGAAACATGCCTTCAATTCCTATATTACCAATCTCAAACTGATTCTAAATTCTCAAATTGAACCTTGAGAAAGAATCATTTCCATTGTAATCATCATCGAGCCTTATCCACAATTTTGGCGTCAGAACATCCCAAAATAAAATATTCCCTTGCAACACTAGCTCTATCCTCAACAAGAAGGTCAAGCAGTTCATCTCCTCACGCTTGGTAGTCTCATGAATCTGACACCTCCCTGGTATGACAATATGAGACAAATTCCTGGGGTATAAGTGTGCATTTAAATCCTCTTGAATTTGAACTATATCCACTAGGAGACTATCTTGATGGCAATATATATGAAATGGTTTCTCCTCCATCAACAATTTTTTTTATTTGGATTTTCTCTTTTTGATTTTTGTTTTGGCTTTTGGACTTTTCACTTTTTTTTTTGGATTTTTTCACTTTTGAGAGATCTTAAATGACTCAGAGCAATTGATTAGGTGTGAAAAGATATAGTAATCATGGAATCTCGATGTTAAGACACAATAAATGATTAAACGTGCAATGTGAGGACATGTCCTAACTAAATGATAAAGTTGAAAAAGAAAAACCTTGTATTCTAAAGAACTTCACAAATAGTTATCCAAGAAAAGGACTAAATATAACTAAGTACAGGTGATAGAGTGTTCTTGAGCTGCACCACCTTTCTCACAAAATGGGAACCCTCCGAAGAAAACCAAAACTAAAAGGAAACCTACACT
This sequence comes from Thuja plicata, assembly GCA_018584345.1. Classification (NCBI taxonomy): domain Eukaryota; kingdom Viridiplantae; phylum Streptophyta; class Pinopsida; order Cupressales; family Cupressaceae; genus Thuja; species Thuja plicata. Next base: position 311,257 of record MU223903.1, read on the forward strand.
AACAAAACAAAAACTTTGAACAGAAAAAACTCAAAAAGAAATATACACAGCTCCTAACATGATTCCTCAAGATGTGCAGGAGAAACATGGTATTGGTCATAGATCAAATTCTTGCAAATTGATCCTTAAACTTTGAAAAGTAATGCTTCACAAAAAAAATCTCAAACTCAATCAAATCCTCATGAAATACTAGCAACTAGGGTAACTCCTTTGGATCATGATTAATCCATAAACAAGTTTTTCTTCCTAAATTTCTATAATCAAATTCATAAGATTCAAAATTAAGAGTAAGGAAAGAGACAACCTTGTCATCTTCATTCTCGGGCAAGAATTCATGTGTATTGTCATATATTGCATCTAGAGGTCAAAGCTGGCAGTGTACCATCTCGCTTGCAATTGAGATATGTTGATCAAATTCACATTCCTTAGCGAGCTTGTTGTGCTGTGATTCAACTGGAAATTTTGAAATATTGAACATTTCACCCACTATTTCTTCTTATTTCTTCAATGATGGGTGTAACACCAACCCAAATCGTTCTTCATATTCTTCTTCTATTATAGAAATTTTCTCATCGCCTAGTATTTCTTCTTGGGCAATCTCTTCTAAAATCTCTCCTTGGATCTTGAGCAGTGGACCTAGCAACAATTAAAATTAGTTGTCCAATTTTTCTTGCATCATGGTGGCCAGTCCATAGTCTAAAATTTATTCTTTCTCCAAGGAACTCAATAGTTCTTTCATCTTAGCAATATGTGAATGCACTTTAGTGTCAAGGATTTCTCCTTTTGGAAACTCCTTGTGTTGCAAGATAAAACATTGATCAAAATTTTCTCCTTCATGAGAGTTACTAGAACAATTTTTTTTGTCCCATGGTTGTCTTTCTTCACTTGGATTAACCATTTCATCCTCATGTTCTGATGCTTCTAGGCATTGAATATGACTTGTCATTTCTTGAAGGTCTTCTATGGCTTCTTTGCTCTTGACTCCAACAACTTATTCTTTAGGTGTGATGTAGGAACAATATTTGTCAGCTTGAATACTTGATTCAATTGTACCATCTTCTTCTAATTTTATTCCCCCATAATCTGATCACATTGCAATGCTTTGTTATTTTGTTGTAGGATTTTGATGCTCATTTGGGATGCATTTCCATGGTAATTCTAATATTCTAAGCTAATAGTTAACTTGATTGATTGCTTCTCCATAAATTAGAAAAGTGAATTCTGAGTGAGATGCATTGTGAATCTGACACCAACAGGGAAGCAACATGCCTTCAAGTCATATATTACCAATCTCAAACTGATTCTAAATTCTCAATTTGAACCTTGAGAAATGATCATTTCCATTGTAATCATCATCGGGCCTTATGCACAATTATGGCTTTAGAACATCTGAAAAGAAAATCTTCCCTTACAACACTGTCTCTATCCTCAACAAGAAGGTCAAGCAATTCAACTCCTCATGCTTGGTAGTCTCATGAATTTGTCACCTCCCAGGTATGACAAGCTAAGACAAATTTATGGGTTACAAGTGTGCATTTAAATCCTCTTGAATCTGAACTATATCCACTAGGAGACTGTCTTGATGGCAAGATATATGAAATGGATTCTCCTCCATCGACATTTTCTTTTATTTGGATTTTTGGTTTTCGAATTTGTTTTTTGGCTTTTGGATTTTTCACTTTTTTTTTTGGATTTTTTCAGTTTTGAGAGATCTAACATATCTCTGATTTGATGTTTGAAAGCTCATGCAATTTCCATCCAATGGAATTTCTTCACTTGATGGTTCTAATTGTAAAAAGATAAATTTGATGTTCAACCCTCCTTCTAGTGCCTATTTCTGTTGATGTGCATTTTATGACCCACCAAATAGTAGAACAAAACACTGAGGTATCTTATCCTCTCTTGATCAAAGTTCTGTATATGCTAAGATTGAGATAATATCATATAGGTCACTCAAAGGTTCCTTTCATGTCAAGTCTTTACTATGGATAAGATTGATGGTAAATGTGATTTTCTTAATATCACAATGGGCCTTACGTTTTCATTCTTGGAAGATTTGCAATGAAACACCTTTTTCAGATTTTTCAGAATAGGCAGAAAAAAAGGAAGTAGGGTTCATAAATTTTAATCTAGTCCTAAGGGAAATGATAGAAATGGTCAATACTTTGGTGGAAAAATTCCCAATAACCAAGTTTCTCTTTGCCAAGTTATACTACAACTACAAAAGAACCAGTGCAATCTTTAAGGTTTATGCAGAGGATTTTCATACCACTACGAACACCATCATGAAGAATAATGTACGCGAATGACAGAAGTTAAGCATATGCATGAATGAGGTTCAGTCTAACTTTACACAATAATTTACAATCTGTTAAACACCAAAAGTATGAACCAAAGGGACTCATGAAAACACTATCTTATTTATTATTGCAATCACAAAACTTCACCTAACTTCATCGAACAAATCTAAACTAAATGAGGGAATTATGAAACCAAGCAAGCACTAAAACACATCAAGTATTCACCATGAAACCAACAATGAAAAATTTATTGTCTTAGTAGCTCTTTAGAAATAATCTCAAAATTCACTCCTTACAAATGAGAAGTGAGGCCTTTATGTAGGTCCATGAATACAACGGGTGGCCCGGATCAAACACTAACCAATGGCCCAGATTTTGCCACCTCAAACATAATTAGGATTAGGTCAAGAAGAGAGAATCTACATTTAATTTTTTTGTCCATACAAACCAATCAGAAGAGAGTCCCCATTCGTAGTGGGTAACAAAATCCACTATGCATGTTCATCCAACAAGAGAGTGGGGCGAAATGAATTCCCACTATGCATTAATGCTCCTTTTCTAGGAATTTGTGTGTGCTTTGTTTTGTTCCTTAAATGCAATGAGCTTTAACTTGAAGATCTTGAACTAGCTAGTGGAGGCGATTGGGTGCCATGTCAGCACTGTATCATTTTGTAATCCAAATTTAATTTTGATTGATTCTAAAATTATCTCTACTTGAACATTTCCATCCTTCCATGTACTCTCTTGGAAATTTATGGATTGGAATCCTTGATTGATGATTATGTCATTATGGAGTTTCTTCACATAGAACTTCCATTTTCCATGCTCTTCAATTTTTGGATTGAATTTTGATCTTTTAAATATTTAACCTCGAGTGTCTTGAACTAGATCACCTGGAAATTATATGTCCTCAACATCGGAACTAGAATTCTTTAATATGAGTGTATTCCTCAAACTTCTGGGACTAGAATTCTTCTTCCTACAAAACAAAGTAAATGAAATAAGAATCATGCAAAAAATTCGAAATACAACACATAAACGCCTTACATATTCTCTCGTAACTTTCTCATTTTCAATTTGATTCAAAATTACTTCTCATCCAAATTTCTCTCTCTGACTTTTCCATCTCACTTTGTCCCTCTTTTTTCTTTATTTTCTAAAGATTCCCATTTTTTCAAGATTTTCAATTTTTCCAAGATTTTGAAATTTTCCATGATTTTCCATTTTTCCAAATTTTTCCACACTTATTCATTTTTCCTTGCATGGAGGAGAAATTTTCCAACACTTAGCCATTTTTTCTTCCATGAAGGAGAAATTTTCTAACAATTCCATTTTCCCAAAATTTCATAATTTTGGAATTGTCCAAGATTTTGGAAATTTCCATGATTTTCCACTATTCCAGTTTTTTCCACACTTAGCCATTTTTCCTTTCATTTAGGAGAAATTTTCCAACACCTCCATTTTTCCAAAATTTCATAATTTTGAAATTTTCCAAGATTTCAAGATTTTGGAATTTTAACTTTTCTGATAAAATTTCCAAGATTTCACCTTTTTTTATTTTAAAGTTTTTGGAATTTTAAAACTTTCCAAAATTTTCACATGTTAGAGGATTTTATTTTGTTTGCAAATTCTCCTTTGACCGAGTTGACTCATGCTCCACCATTCCTGGAGGTGGAATTTTGGAGAGGTCATGGATTTTTCTTCAAGTCATAGATTTTTTTTCAAGTTGAGGATTTTTCTTCACGTCGTAGATTTTTCTTCATGTCAAGGATTTTTTTTAAAAGTCATGGATTTTTCCTCAAGATGTGGATTTTTATCAAGTCGTGGATTTTTCTTCAAGTCAAGGATTTTTCTTCATTCTAAAATTTCAAAATTTTCCATTTTTTCTGAAATTTTAGAATTTGTGATGTTTTTCATGCCTTTCCACATTTGGTTATTTCAAGGGTGTTTCTAGACTTAACCATTTTTTGATTGAAGGCCTCGCTTGTTTATTCTTCTGGATATAGAATTGGATACCCTTTTGTCTCTTTATCAGTCATAGCTCACTTGTTCCCAAAATAGACTTGCCAAAAATAGACTTTCTAAATATAATAAGTTGTTCCAAAGTTAAAATAAGGCCAATCCGGGAGGCAAAGAAATCTACTAAAAATAGACTTACTAAAAATAGACACTGCTAAAAATAGTAAGTACTTCCAAACTCAAAATAAGGTCATTCTAGGATGCAGTGAAACTTACTAAAAATTGACATATATATACTAAAAATAGAAATATATACTAAAAATAGAAATTTCCAAAAATAGCAAGTATGTCAAGACATTTAAAATTTCACTGACATTCATTTTTGAAAGATTAATCTCATTCACACTTGACCTGATTCACAGAAAAACACAGAGTTTCCATTCTAGGAGTTAGGTGGACAACACTTTTCTAGACTTGGCCAAATTTTACCAATTCTCACATCAAAAAATGGGGAACCTTAGGGGACTGAGCCAAAAGCTACCGAGACCAAGCAAGCCAAAAAGAAAAGGGAAATAAAAAAATGGGGGTCTCCATTTGCAATGGGTCGATGTGTGAAAAGGTCACAACAATACTCTTGATGATCGTATTGATGCCAATGATGAATATCAGACTATTGATCTTGATACTGATTTACCTCATATGCTTTCCACACAACTGATAATTAAACCTAGTATCGAACACCGCAATTCTAAAGAGGATCCTTTTTTGGAACTGGTTATTATTCCTACTATGTTGGATATAGTCCCTCTTGTGAGTTTCCCACCTTCCCTAAATGATAGAAACTGAGATGGGAAGAGTAAGTGATTCGCTTGATTGGCTTTGTCATGCCCAAAAGTTGAGCAAAAACACATGAACAAAAAATTTTAATATCGCACTAAAAAGGATAACAGAACTACCACATGGGTAACATGTGCACACAAAATGGTGCAAGGGGATAAAAGAAACTAGATAGGTTACAAGGAGAGGAATAGCTTTCAGAGTTATCCTAAAGGGTGCCTTAAGCTCCAAACTTGATCTGCATGCAAACCAAGGTAGTTGACCAAAAGTCAACTATAGTTTGAAATATGTGAAGGAGGGTCACTATGGCCTACTAAGTTATAAAGAGGGCCAAGGCACGCAATTCAAGACAATTAACCAGAAAGTCAACCCATGCTGACCAAAAAGTCAACAACCACTGAGAGGTGTGAAACTGAAACCCTAGGGTCCAGAGGCTACAAGAATTATCTGGTTCAAAATTTGAGACGTACAGATAAGGTTTGACCATGGTTGACTTAAAGTCAACCATGTATAAAATCAGTCAAAGGGGGATGATTAATACGTCCATCGCTAATAAGTTAATCCAATAATGTTCATTTTAACGATATAATAAACTTAACTCTATAGCAGAAATAAACTCCAGATATATATAACAAAAATACAGATTATTCTAGTCATAATCCTAAAAACAAATCTCTCCTAAAAGTTCCTATGTGCTACTGTAAGGTTAAAAGTACATTCTAGAATTTCTTTAAATTCTTATTCTGAAAATATATCAAATCATCATATATTTAAATCACAACCAAAAATAAAATCTAATCTAAAACAACAATCAAATGTTATTTAACTATAACGTCTAACTAAAATGTTATTATATTTTGATAATAAAGTCCAGTCTTTAAAAAAATCAAATCTAATATTACTACTGCCCTATAAATAAATAAAAATCTAAATTAATATAAATCCTGTAATTATAATTAACAAAAAAAAAACTACAATGATTTATTTTATCTACTCTAGGTAATTATTTTCATTAAATTAAATAAGGTTCCTTTTATATATAAAAATAAATAAACATCTAAACTAAACCTAAACTTACCTAAGAAAAATGCCAACATAAAATTCTTAAATAATTGAAACAATAAATAAAAAAACTTTAAACCCTAAGATCCTAAGGTCAAGGGAGGAGTGGCGGATCTTGCAACAACGGCGGAGGGGCGAGAAAATGTGGCCACATCAAAAAGAGGAGCACAGGCGGTGGCGGGATATGATACATTGGGCCGCAGTGGCGGCGGCACCACCCACCGTGGTGGTAGGAAGGGACAAGGTGGACGGTGAGAGGCGGTGGCTGGGGAGCAGTCGGCCCTCCCCGCCCCACTCTTAAACAGAGGGGCAGCGGGGTAGGGTTCGGCCCTCCTCACTGAGCCTCCCTATGCAGTGCAGACTGCGGGTTGGGTAGGGCTTCGGCCCTCCCACCCTTATTTAATATAATAATTTTTTTTAATAAAAAAATGACAGTACAGTGCTCAGCGCTAAATTTTTATTTAGTTTTTTTTTTTGAAAGATTTTTTTTAAAAGAATTCAAATGAATTAAGATTAATTAATTTAATCTAACCCATAATATATATATTAGATAATATGAAAACAACTGACCCAGCAAGCAAAATTTAATAATTTATTCACTGGTGTAAAATGACTGTGTAAATGAAAATAGTGGGTATAAAGGAGCATCATTTCTCAAATTTAATTACATGGTTAAAACTCATATTTTATTCTAAATAGAATGGTGGGAGAACATTTCAATTTAAGCATAAAAAAAAATTTAAAGTATTTTCCAGAATTTACTAAATTAGTAAAGATAAATTTAATTCTCCCCTTAAGAACATCAATTCCCAAATCATATAAATTTTCTATTTATTGAAATTAACTAAACTTGGTATTAATATAACGATGACATTGATCATAGGGAACAATTTTAACTCCAACCCATTAAATGACTAATCTATCACATCTAGAGCTCTTAGCTATTACTTCTTCCTTAAACTTTAAACTTGAGTAATTTTAAAATATGATAACTCGTTTGCCTCATTCTAATATTCATACTTCAAATTTACTACATTGAACCTAATTAATAGTTTGATACAAACATAAAATGAATCTACAAACAATAAGGTACGCGTAGTCCCCTAATAGTATCCTTTATTTTTTTATTATGAAATCAAGGAAGCCATAAAATTACAAGAGTTATAAATAGTGAAGGATAACCATCTTCTCTTAAGGACTCATCACTATTTACAATAATAACCACTTTCTATAAAAGGTTACAAAGTGATGATATTTCCAGTCATACTCATCTCTCACATAAGGGTATTATTCATCTTTGCTATCCCTTCAAGAACCTGATAAATGTTGAGGTTGACCATGGAGGCTCACCTCCCAACCTAGGCCTTTACAAGGCCACCCCCGAGCTTGGGGATCCAATCTGGAATGGGTTACAAATAGAGACACCCAACAAGCAGGAAGTAAAATAGAGAACTCAAACACAAGAAAGCTTCCCAACATCAGGATGAACAAGAGGAAGTATCTCCAAGAGACCTTCCAAAACAGGGGTAGTGGTAGACCTCACTGAAGGAGAAAGTGAAGAATAAGCATAGAATACACAAGCCTCACATGGAATTGAAAAGGACCATCTTTACAACATGCTATCCTGAATAACCTCCTTATACTCCTAGATGCCCTAAGGCCCTTCTTGGCTTCATGGCTATCATGTTACCCCAAGTTTTTCCCTCCTCACATGGGAGACTCTACACTTAATAGGAATCATTTCCATCTACCCCTCCAAGGCTACTTTTCCCTCCCAAGGGTGAGTGTACCTTGAAGACCCATTCGAAATCAAACACAAAGTAAAGACATTGAGAAACAAATATAAATTTTCCAACATAAAATAAAAGCTTCAAAACACATAGGACTCCATTAATGGAGTCCTTGAGCTCAAGAACACAAATAAACACATAAAAACTAACTTTAAAGAAATCCAACCTTAATCCAAGCTGAGGTGAGAAGAGGAATGGTGTTGAGCTTTCCTTCCTAAGCTCCTTCTCCAAAGGCTCCTTCAAACTAAATTCTGTCTCTAAGGGTAGAGAGTGGGTGAACACTCAACTCATCCTAAAACCTTCCCTAAATAGCCAAACCTCCAACATGAGAAAGGCTTAACCCAAGGGTGAATTAATTCTCACCAATCCTATACTAATCCACTTCTTAACTCTCCAAGGGTGAAGTCAAATGAAACTTGGGTAGAAGAGAGAGTGAGGTTAACCAAAGTCGCACTCATCTTCCAAATTCGCTCAAAACTAAAAATGACACTTAAAGGGAGCAATAAATGATTTAGAGGCTCATTAATGATAAAAAATGACCCCTAACCCATAGGGTACCAAGTTGGGTGACTAAAACTAACCCCAGTTACCCCCTAGGAGCCCAAAAGACCCTCTAAAACTCACCCTGATGTTAACCTACGGATTTATAAGTCAAAGGAATGCTAGAAACTTCTAACCCTTGGGTAAGCTTTGGTACTACTCCTAGATGACCTTAGTTAAACCTTGACTAACCTTGGTTTCCTTTTAACTAGCCATGTCAATAATTAAATTATAACAATTGCCAAACTTAACACATTAAATTAAAACAATTGACATGACTTATTCACATAAACATTTACTAATTTTAATAACACACATGCAAACCACCTTTACAAAATAAACACATAACAATGAGGTCCATGTCTCTTTATATAGATAGGACCTTGGAAAGCACGGGTATTTACATAGGTTCCAGTACTGGGTCCCCGATATAGATCCATGGTCAACTTTTCCTACACACTCAATGCACACATCAGTAGATCCAAAATGACATAATATGAAACATAACATGACATCAATGATATACATACATATAAACCATATTTGCATCAGAACTGAAATAACCTAGCATCAGTTTTCTAAACCAAATTCATCATATTGCATTCATAAATTTAAATCCATATAAGACATCAACATAAGCTGAAACTGAATCAGAACATAAAGCATCTCAAAAGTACCCTGATTACAAAATCAGGTGCTGAATATATAACACAAGATTCTTTCGATTCTCAAATTTATAAAAAGTCTCTCTGATAGTCAAAGTATGTCAAAGCATAAACTACTAAAAGCATGAGAACAAAATAGTAAAACTATAACAGTCTAATGTAGGTCTCACATCCACCCCCTCTAGGCATGAACTTCCTCCTAGAGTTCATCAAAGAGGTGAGGGTACTGTGATCTCATATGTGTTGTGTCCTCTCAAGAGGCTATAACCTCATCATAGCAATCCCACTGGACCCTAACCTAGTCCAGCTCTCTGCCTCAAAGGCCCAAAGTCCGCCGAGACAATATACGAATTGGCTCCAATGCCAGCTGTCCGTCTGACTCCACCTGCAAGGCATCCCAATCTATCACATGAAACTCATCATATATATACTTCCTTAGAACTAAAACATGAAACACATCATGGATGTGTGATAGGCTAGGTGGCAATGCTAAATGGTAAGCAACTAGTCCTATCCTCTCAAGGATCTTAAAAGGTCAAACAAAATGGACTGCTAGCTTAGAGCCCTTTCCAAAATGGATTGGACTCTTATGCAGTCGCACTCTCAAGAAGACTCTGTCTCCAACTAGATAGGTTCGATCAATCCTCTTCGCATTTGCATACTTCTTCTAAATATATTGAGCTTCCTCAAGTCACTGCCTAATCATGGTCACCTGTTGCTCCATATCCCTGACTAGTTTTGGACCAATGGAAACTCTATCCTCGATCCTATCCCAACTGAGTGGGGTCCTACATGGTCTACCATACAGAGCCTGGTAGGGAGGCATACCCAAGGAAGTCTAGTACCCGTTGTTATAGGAAAACTCCACTAGGTGTAGGTATTCTTCCCACCAGGTCTAATGGTCCATGACATACATGTGAAGCATGTCCTCCAACACTTGATTGACCCTTTTGGTCTGTCCATCTGTCTCAGGATGATAAGTCATATTGAAGTTGAGTCTAGTACCCAAAGATGCCTGAAGTTCTCTCCAAAAGGATGAAGTGAAGAGAGAATCTATATCTGAGATGGTCTTACGAGGTATGCCATGAAGTCTGACTATAGCTCGCAAGAACACTTGTGCCACTGCTAGTGCGGTAAAGGTAGTTCACACAGGAGAAAAGTGAGCCACCTTAGTCAACTTGTAGATTGTCACCATGATAGCATCATGACGATGAGAAGAAATAGGAAGGCCTACTATGAAATCCATAGATATGGTGTCCCATTTCCACACTGGTACCTCATGAGGCTGAAGAAGACCACCTGGATGATGGTGTTTTGCCTTCACCCTCTGGCACTCTAGGCATCTAGCAACCATCTCTGCAATCTGCAACCTCATGCCTGGCCAATGATATAGTTGCCTCAAGTCAGCATGCATCTTATTAACTCTGGGGTGCGCTACATAAGGGGCCCTATGAACCTCAAGCATCACAAATTCATGCAATCCTCTGGAAGAAGGTATATAGATACGTCCTCTATGACACAATAGTCCATTGGACTCCAAGGCATACTCTAAAAACTTCCCCTCAAGGGGCCTCTGAGATCAAAACAACTCACAAACCTCTACGTACATCTCATCCTCTTGCAAGTGATGAAGGATGTGATCTCTCAAATTTGTGCCAGTAGACATAGAAAAAAGCTCATGCCGTCTCCTACTCAAGGCATCTGCGACCATGTTCTCTTTCCCTTTGATGTAATGGACATCAAAATCATATTCACATAAGAACTCCATCCATCTCCTCTGCCTAACATTAAGGTTCGGCTGAGTGAAGATGTACTAAATACTCTGATGGTCTAAATGAAGTTTGAACCGATGTCCTAAGAGAAAATTTCACCATCTGACTAAAGCATGCACCACTATTGTGAGCTCTAGGTCATGGGTAGGGTAGTTGAGTTTGTGAATCTTTAGTTTCCTAGACTCGTAGGCTATAGCTCGCCCACCTTGCATAAGGACTACTCCCAAACCATCCAAGGAAGTGTTTGTGCATACCATAAAGTCTGCTGAAGGCTCTGGAATAGCTAAAATAGGTGCACTGGTAAGTGCTCTCTTGAGCTCTTGAAAAGCCTTATCACACTTCTCAGTCCACTCAAACTTCTTTCCCTTTCACTAAAGAGAGGTAATGGAGTGTGTTACCTGAGAGAAACCATTATCAAACCGTCTGTAGTAACCAGCTAAACCCATGAAACTCCTAACTTTGGTCATAGTGGTAGGTGTTGGCCAATCCATGATGGAATCAATCTTTGATGGGTCTACTGAGATCCCATCACCTGAAATAACATGGCTAAGGTACTTGACCTTTGTTCTGAAGAAAGCACACTTTTCCAAGCTACCATACAACTGATTATCTCTAAGACACTGCAAAAATTACCTCAAGTGTTCCTCGTGCTCTTTCTCATCCTTGGAATATATCAAGATGTCATCAAGAAACACAACTACAAACTTGTCAAGGAAGGTTCAAAATACTCCGTTCATAAGACTCATGAACTCAGCTGGAGCATTCGTAAGACTGATTGCAACCACAGTGAGCTCATAGTGGCCATATCTAGTTCAAAATGCGGTCTTGTGAATATCACTATCCACGATCCTCAACTGATGGTAACCCAATTTGAGGTATATCTTTGAGAAGACTCGGGTACCCTACAACTGATCGAACAAGTCATTGATCCTAGGAAGTGGATACCGATTCTTGATGGTCACCTTGTTCAACTGTCAGTAATCCATGCACAATCTAAGCAAGCCATCTTTCTTCTTCACAAAGATAACTGGTGCACCCCAAGGAGAAACACTAAGACGAATGTGTCCTTTCTCTAACAATTCCTCAAGCTATATCTTGAGCTCATTAAGCTCATTAGTGGTCATCCTATAAGGTTCCCTAGAAACTGGCTCAGCTCCTGGTACGAGATCAATGTGAAATTCTACTACCCTACGAGGAGGCATACGAGGGAGCTTTGACAGAAACACATCTGCAAACTCTTGAAGAATGGGGAAGTCATCAAGAGAAGTTTCCTTCTCTGCCTCTTCTTCCCTATCGCTGATGGTGATGGCATACAACTAGCATCCCTTCTGCATGCATTGCTTAAGGTGCATGACATATATCACACAGAGGGATACATGCCTATGAACCCTAGTAATAACTGTATTTGTACCATCATCATCCAAACATTCAATCCTCTTCTTATGACAATCTAGCTTGGATCTATGGGAACTTAGCCAATCCATGCCAAGAACTAGACTGTAAGATCCAAGGGGAGTAACTCTGAGTTTAGCTATGGTGGTCATCCCACCAATCTGGATCAAACAATCTCTAGCCATCAAGGTTATGGAAACTCTAGCTCCTGAAGCTAACTCTACTTCCCATCTAACCTCTTGTCTAGTTTCCACTAGCCCACAACGCTCCCTGACCGATGGAGAAATAAAGGAGTCAGTGGCTCCTAAATACTGCTGCAAAAACCATGTGGGATTTCCCCTTGTCCCCTACTATTGGCTCTGAAATTGTTGTATGCTGACTACCACCCTATGGGCACTCTCTAGCTAGGTGCCCCATGGCACCACATGTGTAACATGGCCCCCGTGACTGAACCTGAACACTAGGAGGTCTAGAATACTGTGATCATGCAGTCCTAGATGAACTGTTGTAACCTCCCTTAGAGGACTACTAAGTCCGTACTGGAGGGGTATATGGTACCCGAGATCTTTGGTCCTTCTTAGGACCCTGAGACTACCATTATTTGGACTTGGAGCCCTGCTGAACCTGAGGTGCCCTCTATCACTGGTTCTACTGTGACTATTGTGGTTGTTGTTGTTTTTTTTTCTACTTCTGTGGGGACCTAAATGTCCCTGAAGAGTTCCTCTAATTCCCCTTCCATGCGTTCTTCTGATATCCAGAGGCCTGAGATGAGGTATTGTGGTTCTGTGACCCATCTCTATAATTTTGTGGGCCCCAGACTATCTCTTCAGCCACCAAGGCCCTGTCCATCATGAACCTTAAGTTCCCTGAAGGTACCATGCGTACCCTATCTAAAATCATAGGATTTAATCCCTTGATGAACCTATTCACCTGTAGCTTCTTGTCTCCCATGTATTCAACATAGTGTAGGAGGTCGAGAAACTTGCCCTCATACTGGGCTACTGTAAGACCCCGTTGCTGGAGGTCATGAAACTCATCTATACGGTGTTGTCTAAACTATTCTAAAATATACCACTCTCTGAAGAGCTCAAGGAAAGCTCCCCAAGTGAGGGTATTGATATCAATAAGTCCCTTGGTCTCCTCATGCCTCCACCAAGTGGAGGCCCTGTCTCTGAGCAAAAGGATTGTGAACCGTGCCTTAAGGTTGCTGCCATAATTTTGCAACCCAAAGCACCTCTCCAAGCTTAAAAGCCAAGCCTCAGCTCCTGCCCGATCTTCTTCTCCTGCGAAGGGAGGTGGTTTAAGCCTCATCAACTCTATGATCTGATTCCTGATATCGGGGGGTGCTCTATCAACCCTCTATGCACCACCCCTAGGAACACCACCTAGTACTACAATGGATTCGTCTTCCTGATCTATCTGATTCCCTCCTGCTCTAAGAGGTGGGCTCCTACTTCTCTCTCTTTCCTGATTAACAGGTGGCATGCGGTCTAGTATGAGCCCGACCAGGTTCTGAAAGGCCAAAAAAAGCATTGCATTAGGGTCAGGAGGGGGTTCAGGAGGTGGACTCTAATCCCTCCTACGATCCTCTACTTCGGGTCGTACCTCTACGTGTGTCACGGGGATATGTCGCCAACCACGCCCTTGTTGACTAGCTTGACAAGTGACAGGTGGCATCCTACACATGCAAGACAATTTTAGTGATAATGTAGTGGGTTAGGTTCCCAATGTTGCTAAACATGGCTCTGATACCAAAATGTCATGCCCAAAAGTCAAGCAAAAACACATGAACAAAATTTTTTAATATCCCACTAAAAAGGATAACAAAACTACCACATGGGTAACATGTGCACGCAAAATGGTGCAAGGGGATAAAAGAAACTAGATAGGTTACAAGGAGAGGAATAACTTTCAGAGCTATCCTAAAGGGTGACTTAAGCTCCAAACTTGATCTGCATGCAAGTCAACTAGAGTTGCCCAAAAGTAAACTATACTTCAAAATATGTGAATAAGGGTCACTATGGCCTACTAAGTTATAAAGAGGGCCAAGGCATGCAATTCGAGATAGTTGACCAGAAAGTCAACCCATGTTGACCAAAAAGTCAACAGTCATCGAGAGGTGCAAAACTGAAACCCTAGGGTCCAGAGGCTACAAGAATCATATGGTTCAAAATTTGAGACATACGGACAAGGTTTGACCATGGTTGAATTAAAGTCAACCATGTACAAAATTGGTCAAAGGGCGATGATTAATACGTCCATCGCTAATAAGTTAATCTAATAATGTTCATTTTAACGATATAATAAACTTAACTCTACAACAGAAATAAACTCCAGATATATATATAAAAAATACAGATTATTCTAACCATAATCCTAAAAACAAATCTCTCCTAAAAGTTCCTATGTGCTACTGTAAGGTTAAAAGTACATTCTAGAATTTCTTTAAATTCTTCTTCCGAAAATATATCAAATTATCATATATTTAAATCACAAGCAAAAATAAAATCTAATCTAAAACAATAATCAAATGTTATTTAAATATAACATCTAACTAAAATGTTATTATATTTTGACAATAAAGTCCAATCTATAAAAAAATCAAATCTAATAATACTACCACCCTATAAATAAAAAAAATCTAAATTAATATCAATCGAGTAATTATAATTAACAAAAAAAAACTACAATGATTTATTTTATCTACTCTAGGTAATTATCTTCATTAAATTAAATAAGGTTCCTTTTATATATATAAAAAAATAAACATCTAAACTAAACCTAAACTTACCTAAGAAAAATGCCAACATAAAATTCTTAAATAATCAAAAAAATAAATTAAAAAACTTTAAAGCCTAAGATCCTAAGGTCAAGGGAGGAGTGGCGGATCTTGCAACAGCGGCGGAGGGACGAGAAAACGTGGCCGCATCAAAAAAGAGGAGCACAGGCGGCGGTGGGATATGATACATCGGGTGGCGGAGAGAGGAAACATGTGGGATGGTGGTCGCAGTGGCGGCGGCACCACCCACCATGGTGGTAGGAAGGGACAAGGCAGACGGTGAGAGGTGGTGGCCGGGGAGCGGCCGGCCCTCCCTGCCACACTCTTACACAGAGGGGCATCGGAGTAGGGTTCGGCCCTCCTCGCCGAGCCTCCCTATGCAGTGCAGACTGCGGGTTGGGTAGGGCTGGGTAGGGCTTCCGCCCTCCCACCCTTATTTAATATAATAAATTTTTTTGTTTATAAAAAGACAGGACAACGCTCTACGTTAAATTTTTATTTAGTTTTTTTTTTTGAAATATTTTTTTTTAAAAGAATTCAAACGAATTAAGATTAATTAATTTAATCTAACCCATAATATATATATTAGATAATATGAAAACAACTAACCCAGCAAGCAAAATTTAATAATTTATTCACTGGTGTAAAATGACCGTGTAAATGAAAACAGTGGGTATAAAGGATCATCATTTCTCAAATTTAATTACATGGTTAAAACTCATATTTTATTCTAAATAGAATGGTGGAAGAACATTTAAATTTAAGCATAAAAAAAAAAATTGAAAGTATTTTCCAGAATTTACTAAATTAGTAAAGATAAATTTAATCCTCCCCTTAAGAACATCAATTCCCAAATCATATAAATTTTCTATTTATTGAAATTAACTAAACTAGGTATTAATATAAAGATGACATTGATCATAGGGAACAATTTTAACTCCAACCCATTAAATGACTAATCTATCACATCTAGAGCTCTTAGCTATTACTTCTTCCTTAAACTTTAAACTTGAGTAATTTTAAAAGACGATAACTTGTTTGCCTCATTCTAATATTCATACTTCAAATTTAGTACATTGAACCTAATTAATAGTTTGATACAAACATAAAACGAATCTACAAACAATAAGGTATGCATAGTCCCCTGATAGTATCCTTTGTTTTTTTATTATGAAATCAAGGAGGCCATAAAATTACAAGAGTTATAAATAGTGAAGGATAACCATCTTCTCTTAAGGACTCATTACAATTTACAATAATAACCACTTTCTATAGAAGGTTACAAAGTGATGATATTTCCAGTCATACCCATCTCTCACATAAGGGTATTATTCATCTTTGCTATCCCTTCAAGAATCTGATAAATGTTGAGGTTGACCATGGAGGCTCTCCTCCCAACCTAGGCCTTTACAAGGCCACCCCTGAGTTTGGGGATCCAATCTGGAATGGGTTACAAGCAGAGACACCCAACAAGTAGGAAATAAAATAGAGAACTCAAACACAAGAAAGCTTCCCAAAATCAGGATGAACAAGAGGAAGTATCTCCAAGAGACCTTTCAAAATAGGGGTAGTGGTAGACCTCACTAAAGGAGAAAGTCAAGAATAAACATAGAATACACAAGCCTCACATGGACTTGAAAAGGACCATCTTTACAAGATGTTGTCTTGAATAACTTCCTTATACCTCCTAGATGCCCTCAGGCCCTTCTTGGCTTCATGGGTATCATGTTACCCAAATTTTTTCCCCCCTCACATGGGAGACTCTACACTTAACAGGAATCATTTCCATCTACCCCTCCAAGGCTACTCTGCCCTCCCAAGGATGAGTGTACCTTGAAGACCCATTTGAAATCAAACACAAAGTAAAGACATTGAGAAACAAATATAAATTTTCCAATAGAAAATAAAAGCTTCAAAACACATAGGACTCCATTAATGGAGTCCTTGAGCTCAACAACACACATAAACACAAAAAAATTAACTTTAAATAAATCCAACCTTAATCCAAGCTAAGGTGAGAAGAGGAATGGTGTTGAGCTTTCCTTCCTAAGCTCCTTCTCCAAAGGCTCCTTCAAACTGGATTCTGTCTCTAAGGGTAGAGAGTGGGTGAACATTCAACTCATCCTAAAACCTTCCCTAAATAGGCAAACCTCCAACATGAGCAAGGCTTAACCCAAGGGTGAAGTAATTCTCACCAATCCTAAACTAATGCACTTCCTAACTCTCCAAGGGTGAAGTCAAATGAAACTTGGGTAGAAGAGAGAGTGAGGTTAACCAAAGTCACACTCCTCTTCCAAATTCGCTCAAAAATAAAAATGACACTTAAAGGGAGCAATAAATGAGTTTAGAGGCTTATTAATGACAGAAAATGACCCCTAACCCATACGGTACCAAGTTGGGTGACTAAAACTGACCCCGGTTACCCCTAGGAGCCCAAAAGACCCTCTAAAACTCACCCTGAAGTAAACCTACGGATTTCTAAGTCAAAAGAATTGTAGAAACTTCTAACCCTTGGGTAAGCTTGGGTACTACTCCTAGATGACCTTAGTTAACCCTTGACTAACCTTGGTTTCCTTTTAACTAGCCATGTCAATAATTAATTTACAACAATTGCCAAACTTGGCACATTAAATTAAAACAATTGACATGACTTGTTCACATAAACATTTACTAATTTTAATAACACACATGCAAACCACATTTACAAAATAAACACATAACAACGAGGTCCACATCTCTTTATATAGACAGGACCTTGGAAAGCATGGGTATTTACATAGGTTCCAGTACTGGGTCCCCAATATAGATCCATGGTCAACTTTTCTTGCACACTCAATGCACACATCAGTAGATCCAAAATGACATGATATGAAACATAACATGACATCAATGATATACATACATATAAACCATATTTGCTTCAGAACTGAAATAACCTAGCATCAATTATCTAAACCAAATTCATCATATTGCATTCATATATTTAAATCCATATAAGACATCAACATAAGCTGAAACTGAATCAAAACATAAAGCATCTCAAAAGTACCCTGATTACAAAATTAGGTGTTGAATATACAACACAAGATTCCACCGATCCTCAAATGTATAAAAAGTCTTTCTGATATTCAAAGTATTTCAAAGCATAAACTATTGAAAGCACAAGAACAAAATTGTAAAACTATAACAGTCTAATGTAGGTCTCATAGGCTTGTCCTTCATGGTAGCATTTTATGTGTTTTCCTATTGTATTGTACTTCTCCCATAATGTATTTTCTTAATGTTTGTTAGATTCTTTTATATGACCCTTGTTACTTTTCTAGTGCAAGGTGATAAAGGAATCAAACCTATTGTACAATTCTTCTATATGCATCTCTATTCTTCTATATATTGTTTTCATGTTATGTTGTACCTATTATATTGTTCGTAAATGTTTTCCTTGTGTAATCCGCTTGGATTTGCGACATGGTAACACTGATTCTTTTTTATCTACATGTTGTGTTCTGAAAAGACTCTTCTTCCTAACTCTTGTGTTTTCTTTCCTCCATTGTGATTGTAGTTCTACTTTCTTTGGGGAATGATGTTGATTCACTTGCAATAATATCATATCTATGTATACATATTATCTTATGATCATACTGACCTCACAGTAGGTAGATCCCTTTTATGTTCTCTATATGTTTATGTGGTATTTACCTTGATTTGTCTTTTCTTTGGGGCATATCGTAGTGTAAACATAATCAATGGAGTTGTTTTTGTTTCTGTCAAAACCATTTCTCTTGTTAAAGTGTTAGCAATGACTTTATCATGGAGGGATATGCTCTACTCACCTTTTTTTACACATGCACTTTCAAAATATTTTCAAAACTTAAAACTTTTCTCCCTTTATGCATTAGAGACTAATCCTTAAGCATGGATTTTTACGTTATAGGATCTCTTGATCCCTCCAGTTTCAATTTACAATTTTTTGATCCTTTAAGGATGAAAGGTGTCCTTAAGACTAGATCTTTCTATATGTTAACTTTGCTCTTTTGGAATAGAACATTTCTAAGAGTAAAAACTTGATGAGTTGACTATTGAGTAGATGCATTCACAAGACTGTTCAATTCCATCTTTCCAGTTAGACTTTTTTTTCCTTGTGTGATTCACAATGGGACATAGGTTCTCATTGGGTGAGGTAATGACACCCTCTCTCTTTTTCTCTTTGACTAGTGATGTCTCTCTTATCATGATCTTAAGGTTGATAAAGACTTAAGTCCCTAGGGGCTCAAGGATTCCTTTTTCCCTTTTGATTTCAATAAGATTATCTATTCTTTATTATCTCATTTACCAAGAGTTTGCATTGAGTTCATACTCTTCCTAAAGTGGGGGCTAAATGTATAGTTGGAAAATGGAAGAAATTCCATTTTGGAATGGTTTATCCCTCCGAGTAAGTGGTTTGGGGTCATGTCAAAGATCCTTGAATGGGTCTCTGACCCTGATCTGGCTTTTACCCTTGTTTAGCCCCCTTTTCCACTTTTCTCTAGCCTATTTATGGCACCCTAATCTTCAAATATAACTTCCTCGACCTCAAGGTCAAGATAAACCTTTTGGGTCAAGTTTAACCTTGACCCTAACCTAGTCATGGTCAACCTCAAACCTGACCTAGGTCAAAGTTGACCTCGACCCTGATCGAGGTGTTAGTAATAACTAAGAGGGGGGTGAATCAGTGGCCTAAAAAATTAATCCTTAAGTCAACCCTTAAAAATTATTACCACTTTTAAGCCTCTATTTATATTCAGTCCTACAAGATGAATTCCTTGATATACTTATATCAAATTACTACTTGTTAGAATGCTTTTTAAAACCTTCTTCTGTATGTTTATCAATAAACTGTCTTTCTATTTACCGAAACACAGTAAATAACTAGTGTATACCGATCAATCTAGAATAACTTATGTGAAATGAAAAATAGTAAAGTAATGAAACATAAAAACATAACACATGGATTTTTAATGTGGAAACCCTGTTAAGGGAAAACCCACTGGGACCTGTACCCCAAATTTTCACTTTTCTAAAGTAAGCTCGGTTAAGAGCCGACCCTATTAAAGGCTAAAACACACTGCTAGGTGTGACCTTGTTAGAGGATTTAAATAGATAGTTTTTCACTTAGTATTTGGCATCTAATGCTACCATCCTTGATCAAACACTCACTTGGCCTTTCAATAGGTATCGGGCATATCCAATGCTACTTTTTATGATCAAACTTTTTGATACTCCTTGGGATGTATCTCAATTAGAAAAGACTTTTAAGTCCCTCTCAAATAAGAGACTTGATGCTTCAATGGTTAAACTGAAACAGTAAAGTGATCTGTTCACACATACAACTTGAATTCTAGATTTTGAGATCTTTTGTAAGTGCATTTACCTCTCTGATCAATATAATCAATTCAATACTTTTTCTCCATATTGTTCTACTTTGTGATGATGTCTCACTGTTCATCGATGTCTGTAGAATTTAGATCTTTCCTTAGCTTGATTGATCAGGTCTGAATGAAGACTTTCTTCTCCTTCAAAATCCCTTCAGCTTCTATTCTCTTGTCACTCCCCTTCACCACCTTCATAATGAATTAGGTTCTCTCTATATAGACATGATTTCATCGTTTATTGGATTTCTTGATCTTGGCATGATCCACAATTCTTTCCAATTGGATTTAAAGAAAAACTCCATTTTTATCTCATTGAGATCTTCTTTCCAACTGGATAAATTAGCTTTAAATCCTTTACTTATCTTCGGCTTTATCTTGTCGAGTAAAACAATGATAAGTACCAGTTAAGTCTATTTTTATCTCTTGACAGCTAATCATTTTTTTCATTTTTGAACTCTCTATTCTATGAGTCAATACCTCAGCTATTCATTGGTGATAAATGATTGTTTTGTCAGTGTGACTTCAGTTGTCATTAGGATCTCCATCTGTCGGGCAACACTGTAATTTTTTCCATCAGTTTACACTGTGCTTTGCTCGTCGGGCAAACTTGTGACTTTACTCATCAGTAATGATGTACTTTTCTCATCAGGAAACACTATGAATTTGATCATCAGGCAATACTGTGACTTTTCTCATCTGTAATGCTATACTTTTTCTCATTGGGTAACATTGTTACTTTGGTCTGTTACTCTGACCATCAGTATGCACTCCATCGGTGTATATAGTCACTTTGCGAATACTTAAATTTTATGCATTACTAATAGCATAGCCTTTGATTCATCGCTTCTTTGAAGTCTTTAGCAGTATGGTCATGACTATATAGATTATATCGAGTTGACATCAATGACAATATAATACATTAACTGGTTTAATGCCTTGTGTGATCATCAACTTAATATCTTCAAACATTCAATCAGTTATAGTTCATCAATGTCTACCTTTTACATTTATGGCAACACACTACATTATCACACTACATTATCACTAATACAATATGAAATATAACATTTGAAGTTCATCAAACTACCAATCTTATGTACTATAACCGATACAAATATGTGGTCCTTGGTAAGCTCTTATAGCTTAGATTTGATTCTTGCAGCTTTCTCTCTATCTTCAATCCCTTCACTGGATAGATGTAGAATATTTCTTCCTTTGATGTGATGTGTTCTTCTTATGTGTCAAACTCCCTCCCTTTGACTGTTCTCTTTTCTTTTGATGTCTCTTGTCAGCAATTCTCTCTCTTTGTATGTACTCTCTCTTTCTGGTTACATCTCTCCCTTTGGATAATGTGATGGATATAATTTCTCCTAATATAATCTCTCCTGGAGTGATAATGGATATAATCTATCCCGTTCACAACAATGCCAAACAAATATTTGACAGTAATGCCAAATAGATCCTTTCTATCCATAATATATTTCTTGAATTTTCCAATCCATCATCAATATAACAACTCTGGTCCTCGGAGTAGATAAATACCTTTCTATTTATAGATCTACCTTTGAAGTCCATTCCTTTGGTTGCATCAACATGAATGATATTCTGACAATATGTAGGCTGATGCAGCCTTCTAGTCATCTTACTGACTAGTAGACAAGGGCCTGACCCCTAGTCTCTTTCTCAAGTACTCAAATGCATCATTGGGAAGTGGCTTGGTGAAGATATCAGCTAATTATTCCTTTGATTTCACATACTCAAGTATCACCTCCTTTGCTTGAAATTGTTCTCTCAAATAATGATACTTTATGGGAATATGCTTTGTTTTAGCATGCATGACTGGATTCTTGGAAATGTTTATTGCACTAGTGTTGTCACAGTAGATAATTACTGGTTCAATAATTTTCATATGCATACCTTCTAGTAACTATTTGATCCATGCAATATTTGAGTAGTTTACAGCAGAAACATACTCTTCTTATGCAGTATACTGAGAGATGAATCGTTGCTTCTTGCTGATACATGTGATGAGTCTGTCACCCATAAAGAATGCTCCTCTAGTTGTGCTCTTTTGGTCACAATGTTTCTAGCCCAATCAGCATTGGTAAAGACCTTAATTTCAAATTTTCCTTCTCTTCTATACAATAATTCATATTCCTCGGTATTCTTCAGATGTCTTAAAATTCTTTTCACAACAGTCATATATAATTCCCTAAGATTAGCAAAAAATATTGCAACTATTCCTACTGCATGTGCAATATCTGGTCTAGTATGTACAACATACATAAGTTTTCCAATCATAGATCTGTACAAAGTCTAATTTACCTATGTTGACTTGTCCTCCTTTGTCAGCATACATCCATTTTCCATCGGTGTTCCAACTAGTTTCAAATCTTCCATCTTGAATATTTTCAGCACTTCCTTGATGTATTTGAATTGTGTAAGGAAAATGCCATCATCTTGTTGCATGATCTGCACACCAAGAAAGAAATTGATCTCTCCAAACATAGACATCTCAAACTCTTTTCTCATTTCATTTGCAAATGATTTGCATAGCATATCATTGCCTCCAAATATGATGTCATCAAAAAATATTTTAGCAATCAAAATTTTAGCATCAGTAGCTTCCTTCAAATAAAGATTATTGTTTTCACTAGTCCTTACAAATCTAGTACTTATGAGATAGGAATGAAGTCTTTCATACTAGGCTCAGGGTGCTTGTTTCAATCCATATAAGGCTTTGTGTAATCTACATACCATGTTCATCTTATCTGGATCAACAAACCTTTCTAGTTGCTCAATGTATACCTCTTCCTCAAGTATTCCATTTAGGAATGTAGACTTGACATCCATTTGGTATACCTTGAAGCCTTTATATGCAGCATAAGTAAGTAATATTCTTACTCCTTCTAGCCTAGAAATGGATGCAAAGGTCTCTCCATAGTCAATCCCTTCTTCTTGTGCATACCCCTTCCATACTAGTCTTGCTTTGTTTCTAGTGACTTCTCCATTCTCATTCAGTTTATTCCTAAATATCCATTTTGTACTGATCACATTCTTTTCATGTGGTCTCGGTACAAGTGTCCATGTCTTTTTTTTCTCAATCTGCTCAATTTACTCATTCATAGCACTAATCCATACATCATTATCAAGTGCAACATTGCTAGATTTTGGCTCAAAATCACAAATTACACATCTTGTGTTTAGAGACTTACTTCTAGTTCTCATACCAGCCTTCTTTTCTCCAATGATCTGGTTCTATGGATGGTTCCTTCTAATATATCTGGAAAGTACATGTTCAGCTCTTTGTCTATCATCTTGATCATCATTTTGTCCTTCATTCTAATCTCCATCACTTGGTACATTATCTTGAGCAATATCTTGATTTTCAATATTTGTAGCCTAATGCTCGAGTGCAATGATCTGTTGCTCAGGGGCTCTACATTTTTTCTTGGGTAGAGTGTCAAGTTCTTCATTATAAACAAACCTTTTGTAGTCCTCTAGTTGTTTTTTTCTTTCCTTTTCATTCTTCTCTACAAATTCATCTATCTTTACATTTTCACTTCCAACAATTTTGTTAGAGGCTTTATTGAGACATTTATAAGCTTTTCTCTTGGTGGAATACCCTAGAAAGATTCCTTCATCACTTTTGTAGTCAAGCTTTCCATTTCTATCATCTTTTAAGATATAACATTGACTACCAAATATCTTAAAGTAACTTACATTGGGTGTGTAACCATACCATAGCTCATAAGGTGTCTTCTTGGTGTCTTTCTTCAATTGTACTCTGTTCAATGTGTAAACAACAATACTAACAACTTCCCTCTAGAAGATTTGGGTGATGCCTTGCTCTATCATCAGTGTCCTTGCACAATCAACAATGGATCTATTCCCTCTTTCAACAATTTTATTTTTTTGTGGTGTTGTCAGTCTAGAGACATGTCTTTTGATTCCATGCTCATGGAAAAAGTTAGTGAATTCATATAAAACAAATTCCCCTCCTCTATCTGATCTTAAGCATTTCAATTTTTTACCACTTTGTTTTTCTATCATTGCTTTGTACCATTTAAACATCTTGAATGCTTCTGATTTGTCTTTTAGAAACATGACTATCATCATTCTAGAAGAATCATCAAAAAAGAGAATAAAATATATATCTCCATAGTAGCTCTTTGTCCTCATCGGTCCACATAGATCAGTATGGACTAATTATAGAATGGCATCAAATGTATGGGTTTTTATTTTGAAGCTAGATTTTGTCATCTTACCTTTTTGACAATTTTTTCACATGATATTGTTGGGCTTAGTCATCATCGATAAACCTCTTACATTTCTCTTTTTACTTATCTTTATCATATTGTCAAAGTTCACATGACACAATCTTTTGTGCCACAACCATATGTCTTCATTTCTAGCCATTAAGAAAGTGGTGTCAGTATCATTCAGATAGAATAAGTTACCTTTTGTCTACTCATTGTTACTAATCATATTTCTTAATTCATTGAAGTTATTTTCCTTCTTATTTTCAAATGCTAATTTGTGACCTGATTTATTGAACTTAGAAACACTCAATAGATTATAATTCAATCCTTTCCCCCAATAAGCATTTTATCAGGTTATTCAACATTATAGTTCCTCTACCTTCAACTAGACAAGGTGTATCATTACCCATTCTTATTGAACCACCATTATAGTATTCAAAAGTCTCAAACTTTTGTTTGTCACTAGTCATATGGTGAGTGTAGCCACTATCTATGATCCAGACATCATTTTTACTAACTTTAGATATGAGTGCAGTTTCTACATACCTTTCTTCATCATCATCTGAATCATATTTTACTACCACAAACACCATCTCGATGTCTTCATTAGATTCGGTGTCATTATCTTCATCTTTGCATTTAACTAGGTAACTGGCCTTCTTTTCTTTGTCCTTATAGTCTCGGGTGTCTCTTCTTTCTGATCATCGATTTCTTCTATAATCACCTCTGTCAGACTTCTTTTCAAATGACCTGTCATTACTTCTGTCATATTTTCGCCTGTCAAGACATCTTGCAACAAAGTGTCCAATCTCTTTACAATTAAAACAAACAAGTGGTAATTTACCTTTGTATTTACCATTGCCTCTTTGCATTCTTCTTGTCATAAGTGCTTCAATTTCATCAAGATTTCCTTCTTCACTTTCACTATCACTATCTTTTCTCATAGTGTGTTTATGACTTGATTTACTTATTCTCAAAGAAGATTTGAATGCAGACTCTATGTTTGGTAAGAGACTATTATCAAAGTTATTCATCTCAAATGAAATTAGTCTTCCAATCAAACTATCTAGAGTAACATTGATATTTGCTACTGCTCTCATTTCTTGAATGGAAGATACTCTAATAGAATAAGTAGGTAGTAAGGTTCTTAGAATTTTACTTACCATTGTATCATCTTCTAGTACACCTCCAACTCCTCAGATAGAATTGAATACCTCTTTGATTCTTGTGCTTTATTATGCGATGTCTTCACCTTCATTCATTCTAAGATCATCAAAATTTCCTCTAAGGCTTTCTTCCTTTTCTCTCAGAACATTCTTATCACCACCATGTACAAGCATTAATTTATCCCACGTCTAATTTGCAATTGTGCATTTTTTGACATCTTTAAATTGAACATTGGAGAGTGAGGAAGCAAGCTCTATCATCATGCAGTTGTGCTCATGCTTCTCTCTCATTTATTCAACTATGGGTGCTCCTGTGGGAAATACATATTCAGTATCTAAGTATTGAGTAACATCATTTCCAATACCTGATAAGTGGAGTCTTATTTTTCTTTTCCATGAAGCAAAGTTGTCTTTCTTCAACTTTAGAACATCTCATTTGTTCATCTTGTGATCTTTAGATTAGGTCTTGAAACCTTCCTTCACACAAGCTCTAATACCAATTGTTAGTAATAACTGAGGGGGGGGGGGGGGGGGGGANGGGGGGTGAATCAGTGACCTAAAAAATTAATCCTTAAATCAACCCTTAAAACTTATTAAAACTTTTAAGCCTCTAGTTATATCCATTCCTACAAGATGGATGCCTTGAATACTTATATCAAATTACTACTTACCGGAATGCTTTGTAAAACCTTCTTCTATATGTTTACTGATAAGCAGTCTTTCTATTTACTAAAACATAGTAAATAACTAGTGTATATTGATCAATCCAGAATAACTTATGTGAAATGGAAAATAGTAAAGTAATGAAACATAAACACATAACACATGGATTTTAACATGGAAACCCTTTTAAGGGAAAAACCACTGGGGCTGGTACCCCAAATTTTCACTCTTCTAAAGTGAGCTCGGTTGAGAGCCAACTCTATTAAAGGTTACAAACACACTGTTAGGTGTGACCCTGTTAGAGGATTTAAATAGATAGTTTGTCGCTAAGTATCTGGCATCTAATGCTACCATCCTTGATCAAACACTCACTTGGCCTGTCAATAGGTATTGGGCATATCCAATGCTACTTTGTATGATCAAACTTTTTGATACTCCTTGGGATGTATCTCCATTAGAAAACACTTTTAAGTCCTGCTCGGTTAAGAGACTTGATGCTTTAATGCTTAAATTGAAATGGTAAAGTGATCTATTCACACATACAACTTGAATTATAGATTTTCAGATCTACTGTAAGTGTATTACCTCTCCCATCAATATAATCAATTCAATACCTTTGCTCTACACCATTCTACTCTGTGATTTTGTCTCACTGTTCGTTGGTGTCTGCAAAATTTAGCCCTTTCCTTACCTTGATTGATCAGGTCTGAATGAAGAATTTCTTATCCTTCAGAGTCTCTTCAACATCTATTCTCTTGTCACTCTCCTTCACCACCTTAATAATTAATTAGTTTGTCTCTTTATAGACATGATTTCACCGTTTCTTGGCTTTCTTGATCTTGGCATGATCCATAACTACCGCCAATTAGATTTAAAGAAAAACTCCAATTTAATCTCGTTGAGATCTTCATTCCAACTCGACAAAGCAACTTTAAATCCTTTACTTATCTTTGGCTTTATCTTGTCGATTAAAATAATGATAAGTATTAGTTAAGTCTATTTTTAGCTCTTGACAACTAAGCATTTTGTCATTTCTGAACTCTCTTTCCTATCGATCAATACTTCAGTTAGTCATGTTAGCTCTTTTTCTTGCACCACAACCTTAAGATGATAGTATACTGATTATACTTGAATGCAAACTCCCTTTTGACAAGAGAAAGGCTAATTGCTAAGGTATTTGATAACATTGGGGATACATATTATCACCTCCTTCATTTTTTAGTTTCACAGACTCAGGCAACTATTACCTGTTAAAAGATTACTGATTCTTCAACCTATGTATTTGGTGGACTAATTCATTCATTGGTTACTTACTTCAAACCTAACTGCAATAAATTATAAAATACCTTGGAGATTTCAATAATTAGTTTGAAACAGAGTACTACAAGCCAGGCTATGGTCTTAATAACATAAACCAATGAGACAAGGACTTTCATCCTTCTTCATTTTCCTTTAGGAGGGGAAACCTAATGATTCTCTCTTTAAGGAATCAACAAAATCCAATTGTAATCACTGTGAATACAATTGATTTTGAATAGTATTAGATATTTTGGATGATGATGGATTACCAAACAATTTCCTAGACCAGTGCCTATCCTTGGGCTTATATAATCAAAAGATATAAATTCACAAAAATAAACAAATAAAAGTACTGTAGGATGCCTTACAACCTAAATGCAACTCAGGTAAATTGCCATACAAATTACCCTATCACTCCCATAATGTTATATCAAATCCTCAGTTACTGTTGTACTCTCTGAAACTACTCAAAAGGTTTAATTCTCCCCTTAGAAGAAACTTGTAAATACTTAGATATCTACCTTGTAGCCAATATTCTTAACATGCCTTACAAATTAAACATAAAAGAGTACATTCAATAAGAAAAGAGATAATAACAATATTGAATAAAGCTGCACTATATTTTATTCATATATTTTGGCTTCAATACATATCAAAGTTATAAGCTCAAAAAACACAGACTAAAATTTAGAAGTCTGGCTTGCCAATATATTTCATCGCTTTTCAAAATTGTTACATTTGATCTATATATAGGTCTTAAACCATCTTGGAATCCTTAAAGAAAGGAAGAAAAATGCTTTGGATGGTTTAAGGAACCTAACCCTAAAAGTACAAAAAAGATAAAAAGCAAGAATGTTCAAGTGGTGGGAAGACAAGAATAAGGAATGAAATATGATCTTCTTTTGTCTTCATATGAAATTTGGCACCTTTGTTTGATAGTGTTCAGGATAGTATTTGATATTTGTATTGAGACTAAGTGACCACCATTTCAAGCTAATCTACACTTGTCTTTCATAATTACTAACCTCCCTATGCTCAATGATCAGGTGCCAAGTATTCCTCTCTACTCTTCATCCAGGATCTCTTCTTCTATCTCAATAGGCTTCTTTTTCTTTGGTCTTGTTATTAAATCCCATGATTTCACATCCTCTTCTGCAGGCCAATTGAAGCTCTAAATAGTCTGCAGTTTTCCTTTCTGCCTTTCCCATCTGACATCAGTTTTACTTTTGACATCAACTAAGAATTTATTCATGTCAGTTTCTGCTTTAAAACCCTTATCCAAAATTTTATTAAAACGTTCTAAATCAAAATCAGAATCTGTAATAAATGCCTCTTAACTAGGCAGTCTGATGTCAAATTCATTTCTCCAGCCCTCCAAGGCCTTAATCTGATCATCTTCTCCCTTTAGTGGAGGAACAAATCTATTAGAACTCGGTCTAAATAGGCTCATGTTTGCCTCTATCTGATTCAATTTACGTTTAAAGAAAGGTAAAGTGACATTAACTTTCTTGATCTCATCTTCTACCTTTGTCACAATCTCTAGCAGATCTAGTCTATGTGGCTGCAAAGAGGCCAACCTTTCAAAAAGTTGTATTCTGGAAGACCATGTTACGAAGTAAGGGTTTAATGTAGAGATATACCCTGTTACTTCAACATGTAAAGTAGGAAATTTATTGTATGCATTCAGGATTATATCAATTTTATCTTTGAAGATATCAATCCTATGTTGAAGTATATTCAACAATGCATTTATGGCAACTTCATTACCTTTCTTAGCCATATCATCTATTTTTAGCTCTTCCCCTGCTTCAACTTTTTCTTCTATTTTTAGAGGCTGCTCTGAGGGTACATATACAACTTCTAGCTTTTCTTGTAATTTCTTAGTCAATTAAACAATTACCTTATCTTGCTGATGAATCTTAATGTGGCACAGTTCTCTATCCTTGGCCAGGGCACTAGCCTCCTCAATCAGGACACCACATTTCTTAGACAACTATTTTGTCTTGTCTTCATTTAAATGTTCCTAATGTGTCATTATTTGGGAAATCTCAAGATCTCCCATGTTTTGCAAGGTCCATACCATTTGATTTCTCACCATGCTCTCTTGAATATACAATAATTGAGGCTTCTTGTCCGTAGGACACAAATTCCACGTGGAAAATGCTAGGGATTTTGGACTATATCTGAATCCTTTTATCATATCACCCATTTGGATCTCATTTGTCATTTTTAGATCCAGTTGCTTTTTGATTTGGTCTATTATGAATTCTGAGGCTAAATCCCAGCCTTTAGCAAGCAAAATTCCACTGTTCAAAACCATTTTTCTAGCCTCATTAGGACAAACATCCTTACTTTCAAAATCAAATGTTTGCAAAGCTAGAAGAGCCTCATTTGTTACTGCTTCATCACCAGCTGATTTCAATAGCTCTTTGATCTATTCCTTTTTATGCCATCTGAGGAAATCCTTAAATTCATCAATTTTTATGAAGTTATCATCACTTAAAAACTGTTGTTGGTCAAGCAATCTTTCATCAAAACATGCTCTAAGAGGCAACTCTATGTTTTCTTCTCCCTCTTGTTGTAGTTTCTTTCCTTTTCTAATTTCCTTTCTAAAATTATGATCATATAATCTATTGTCAGGAACAAGAGCACTTACTCTATCCCTTTTTCTCTCTTTTCTTATGT
This sequence comes from Thuja plicata, assembly GCA_018584345.1. Classification (NCBI taxonomy): domain Eukaryota; kingdom Viridiplantae; phylum Streptophyta; class Pinopsida; order Cupressales; family Cupressaceae; genus Thuja; species Thuja plicata. The sequence goes on from MU223903.1 coordinate 341,836, forward strand.
AAGTTTGATAATAAGGGGTCTGACCAAGATCAACTTTTTGTCTTTTGGTAGTAGGCTCATCTACACCATCAAGCTAAGAAACTTCACTAAAATCTATAATGTGCCCTTGTTCTCCTTGTACTTGAATTACTCCTACAATATTCTATTGTGGTTGATCTATATGAGGTGGATTGACATATTCTTCTTCACTCTCACTCTCATATTCAGATTTTGAATATTCAGGTTCTTTTCCCCCTTTCTTTACATCTAGAACTCTATCCAATTGTTCACAGAGTGTATAAAAATTATCCATCATAGCTTTGATTTTGTCAAAATATGACAAATCAAGGTAAAAACCTCCAAATGCTAATCCATTTCTTTTTATCTGTTTCTCTAAATTCAATATCTCTTGAATTTTTTCTCTTCTATTTCTCACTTCTTCTTCATCAATTACGTTCCTAGTAGAATCCTCCTCCACACAAAGACCATGAACATGTGTATTTGGTATGGTAGGATTTAGGAGTTTCTTAGCTCCTGCAATAAATCCCTCTAGATCAATATACCTATACAATGCTACTCCCATCTTACAGCTTTCCAACCACCTGCTTACTAAATCAATAGCACTTTTGCCAATAATAAACTAAAAAATATTCAACTTCCTAGGGGTTATTGTCCCCTTCCTGTGTGGTGCAAAGTGCTCATTATTAGTTAACAAAAGCTACCAAATAAATTCCATTGCTGCAACGCTTGATGGCACATGATAGGGTAGGACATGGGGAGGATGTGTGCGTCCATACACTCTGATCATAGTGAAATTCTCTTCTAAAAATAAGTCTCCCCAATTGTGGTCACCTTCCCATTTATCAAAATACTCACATGGCCATAGAAATCATAGCACCTTCACCGGGAGTCTATTCTTGTTGACACCCAAACTCTACATTATAGGGTAGACAATCTAGTTCTCAAATCCATAGAAATCATAGTCCTTGGAAGTGAAATTCCATATCTTAATCCAAAATTGGACAGGATTGGGCTGGTTATGAAAGATTCTCTGGGGGTTCAAATTGTTTACATCCATAATGCCATAATTAAAATGCAATAAAAGATGCATCGGGATAGAATAATGTAAAAATTTAGGATCTTTATCCTTCTTCTGTATAGCTACAAACCCATCATGCATTTTATCAATGATGTATTGAATGTAATCATAGCTGGTACTAGAATGCACATCTTGTAAATCTAATACCATCATCAAAATCTTAGGATTTATCTTCTTAGCTCCTCCATCGCTACCCAGCACCTTACACAAAGCATATGTAATGTATTTGATATAAAAATGTAAATCTTTGAAACAATAAGGTGTAGTTCCTGGTAAAGGGACAATGTGGATTCTAACCTCCTTAAGGATATGTTTATGTAATAGATTTCTATCTATCCCAGGCTGTAACCTATATCTTTCCTCCTACTTTGTAATATCAATCTTAGTGGACATGGTACTTTACAAACCAAAATTTTGCATAAAAGAATTCCTATTTAGAATTAATAGTGTAGTACCATCAGTCTTTTTAATTGTTTTTGACAAGGGGTCATAAAAATTTTCTAGACCTATAAACAAGTCTACATCTACAAAGACATCAGGAACAATTAACCTAGCCAAACCACTAGTCCAGGGATTTGATATTGGTATGGCCTTAGTAGCATTCTAATAAAAGTAATTGTAAAGAGAAAAACCTGTAGAACCTAGTGTATGGGCATCTCTGATATCACAGTATTCATCTGCCAATATTTTGGTATTTTCCCTCTTGTTCTATGTAGACCCAGGTAACAGCTTCAAAAACTCATGAGAGAAGTTCCTTTTTCCCTTGGCATCTTCATCCACTTCATCGCTCTTCCCACTGGTAGATGCCACACTAACTGCTTTACTCTTTTTGTTCTATTTTCCACTTCTCTTTCATCGATATTAGAAAAAATCTTCTCTCAGGACTCCTTACCCTTCTTTGTGCACTAAAGACAATTCAAGAACTTTGAAAACTAAATAATCACCCTAAAATTTATCAATTCTTACTTCTTGGACACAGAAAACCTAGAAAATTTTCCGCTCTAAAATTTTGGATGTATGATGAATGAAAGTAAACCTGAGATCATCCCTTTATGGTAAGTTTACAAATTACTTAGCTCATCATTGAAGAATCAATCAATTCCACCTTCAAGTTTACATGCTATGGTATTAGTTGAATTCCTAATCATAGCTCATGAATGTGACAGAAAATCAAATTCAAATGAGTACATTTTCAGAAAAATCCTTATAAAATTTGAATAAAAACACATGTTTTTATATGATTGGTTCTTCACCAGACATCTCAACTACCTTTTTCACATAGTAATTAATCTCCTGTATTTTTATTGGATGATGAATCTCCATATTGTCATGTCAGCAATTGCCACCTATTATCATTTTTCATTTTTGGTGACCAAGCGACTACGTATTATCTCATTGTCGCTAATCAAACCCCTTAACTCTCAATTTTTCTGGAGAACTCATGACTACATGATTCCCTTCCCCTCAACTTAACCCTAATTAACTTCTGGTGATCACATGAGAAAATGAATCCAAGTCGCTAGTAGAATTGCCAAACTCAGATTTTATTCGGAGACCTCACGACTACGGTTATCTTTTTATTTATTAAACTCTGACCGCCAAGTCTCTGAATGTTCTTTTCACTTCACGAGACCCCATGACTACCCTTAGTCATTGAATTTCTAAATAAAATTTCTCTTTAACATTTCCTTTGGAGACTTAGCGACATAGCCCATGAAGCTTTATCCTATCATTTTAACTTTAATTCAGAGAAAACACAACTAAAGCTAATCTCATTATCACGAGATCATTTTTACTCTGTGCAAATTTAATAGAGACTCAGTGACTACCATTGATCTTATCTTATTCAGTATATGATGGCTCCACCAAGTCGCTAAATACATACTTAAAACCCTAGATTATTTGGAGACCGCATGACAATATTAAAATACATACCTTTACATCTTTTAGTCTCATAATTGCCAAATGATACTTTTACTTTTGGGAGACCACGTGACTGATACATTTTTATTTATTCATTGTGGACATGTGTCTCATTTTTAGTTGTTTGTCTCCAAATCGCTGAAAAGGTACTGACTTACCATGTTTGACCAACAACTACCGAACCACTGTATATTTCATTTCAATTTGCAGTTTGTCACCAAGTCTCTAAACCTTTTACTTAACTGACCTTTTAACTGGAGACATGGTGACTGAAGCTTTTAAACTTATCACTAAGTATGTTTTAATCTGGAGACCCCATGACTGAAGGAATCACTGAGTCTCATGATAATTTGCTAACTGTAGGATATATTGCACGACACCGTGACTTAACTGCTTGTCTCCATGTTGCCAGATCATGTTTTCTTCATTGGGAGACTTTGTGCCTGAAGGACTTCGCTAAGTTTCATGACTTACAAAGTATATTCTTTTCCCTTTAGAGACATCCTGACCAAAGTGCATCGCTAAGTCTCATGATGAAATGGAATATTCACTTAACATTAAGAGACTGGGTGACTAACCCTTATCATACACATGACTTATTATAACTTAAGTTTCTCAAAAAGGTAATGCAAAAATAGAAACTCGATTGACATTTTTAGGGATTTTTTGTATTTTCACATAGAAGATAGCTCAGGGCTTTGGGTTTTTCACTATTCATCTGGATTTTGACCTAAGAACACAAGATTTTCATAGGGATAATTCAAATTAGGACAGATTTTTTGATTTTTGATAAAAATTGGCAGGAGGACAACAAAATTTTAGGGCAAACCATCAAAAAACAAGGAATACAACCAACAGTGGCTCTATCTGATGATTGAAAAAACACAATTTATGGCAAAGAACCATAGAATCTCAGGTTGCAGACTAGATCAAAAATCAGGAGGGACACCAACTAACCAACTACAGAAGTGAAACTATTTACAGCTTTTACAAAATTAGAGGAGAGTCTTCACAGTATGATACATACTTACTTTTGTATGAACTGTGGTTCTTAGCTGAAAAAAGGCTTTAGGAATTGCCCATGCATAGGAAACTCAAAATATTCTCCATCCATGTTCTTCAATGAGTAAGAGTCTTTTCCAAAGTTCTGTGAGACAACAAATGGTCCAAGCCATAAAGACTCAAATTTCTTGTGTTTTCCCTTATCTTTTGCTCTTGCATTCCACTGAAGAACTAGGTCACTAGATTGGAATTTTCTTTTAGTATCCCTCTTTTCAAAAAGGTATTTCATCTTTTGTTGCAACTTAATGTTCTCTTTTTGGCTATTTCTTCTTGCTTCGTCCAATTCTACCAACTGAGTCATTCTATTATGCATATTGTTAGAAACATCTAAATGGTCTTCTTGTATAAACTGATATACTGGTAATAAATTGTTGATAGACATTCTTGTCTGTAGACCATACACCAGCTCAAATGGAGACCTACCTATTTCTTTCTTAACTGTTATTCTATCAGCCCAAAGTGCTAGCTTTAATTTAGTATGCCATGCCCTTTTATTCTTTTCAAGAATTCTTTTTAGTATTTTCAATATACTCTTATTGCTAGCCTTAGCCTATCCATTTGCCTGTGGATGATATGGGGATGAATATGATATTGTAATCCCATATTTTTCATAGAAATCTGTCATTTCTTCTGATCTAAAACTCATGGCATTATCCATTACTAATTTAGCAGGTACATCAAATTTGGTTATAATATTCTCCATTAGAAATTCAGTGACTACCCTGCTTGTTGCTTTCTTTGCAGGGATGGCTTCAATCTACTTGGTAAAATAATCTATGGCTATAAGTATCCAACTGTATCCCCCACTAGATTTCTCTTGAAATTCATTGATGAAATCAATCCCCCACATAGTAAAAGGGGCTTTAGTACTTACTGGGTTTAACAACAAAGCTACTGAAAAATTCAGCTTGTTTGAGAACCTTTGACAAGGTTCACACTTTCTGACATATTCATAGGTATCTTTGAATAAAATGGGCCAATAGTACCCAGCCCTTAAAATCTCGTGGGCAGTAATCTTAGTAGAAAAATGACCTCCACATTCTCTTGCATGCATTTCACATAAAACCTTTTTAGCTTGGTATTTATCAAGACATAACAACAATACACCATTCTTATCCTTCCAATACAAGTCTCCTTGAATTAAAGTGTATCTTTGGGTTTACAATTTTAGATTTCTTTTCTGATTTTCTATCATATGATTAGGACACTTCACATTTTTGAGGAAAAACACAATATTAGTATAAAATGGTTGCCTTTCTATGCTTGTAATAGTTTGATCATGTATCTTTGTATGATTTATTTGTACTAGATTGAAGTTTTCTTTTGTCATAAGTTTTTCCAAACCCTAACCTCTTATGAACTTTGTAATATGGATCTCAAGGTTAAATTATTGAATTATGGTTATCCATTTACATCTCTTACCAGTAACCTTTGACTGTGTAAGAATATATTTCATTGCTGAGTGAGGAACATATGCTTGTATTTGAGCACAGACCAAATATGGCCTAAAAGACTTTACAGCTTTTACCAAAGCATAAGCCTACTTCTCCATTATTTCATAATTAAGTTCTGCAGCTTGTAGGGATTTACTATAAAAAGCTATTGGATGTTCAAATCCTTTTTCATCTTTTTGTAGTAAAACAGAAGCAATTGTATGAAAAGATGCAAATGAAAACAAATAAAAAGGCTTAGTATAAGCTGGAGATTTTAAAACTGGAGCCTCTTGTACTACTTTCTTTATTTTCTCAAATGCCTATTGGGCTTCTTCATTCCAAATAAATTTGGCATCTTTCTTTAGCAAATTTACAGTAGGTTTAACAATCTCTGCAAAGTTTTCTATGAACCTTCTGACAAAATTGATCTTTCCTAAGAAATATTGTACTCCTTTTTGGTTCTTTGGAGCAATAACCTTCTGAATTGCTTCAACTTTCTCAGGGTCTATTCTTACCCCCTCCTTAGACACTATGTGTCCAAGCAACTTTCCCTCTTGTATTGTAAAATCACATTTCTTGGGATTCAATGAAACACCATATTCTAATGCTTTATTGAAAATCTCACCTAGGTGATCACAGTGATCCTCAGCTCTCTTAGAATACGCAGTAAAATCATCCTAATAAATGACCATAAATAAATCAATGAATTCTTTAAAAGAAACATCCATGGCCCTTTGAAAATTTGCCCCTGTATTTATTAGTCCAAATGGCATTCTGATATAAACATAGGTTCTCTATAGAGTGGTAAATGTAGTTTTGTACTGTTTTGATTCTTTAACTAAGACTTGGTTATATCCTAAGAAACCATCCCTCATAGACAACAACTCACAACCAGTCACCTTGTGTAACATTGCTTGCATATTAGGCAAAGAATAATTATCTTTTAATGAAGCAATATTTAAATTTTTGAAGTCCACACACAATCTGATATCACCATTCTTCTTTCTGACTAGTACCAAATTTGATACCCAAGTTTAGTGTCTGATGGGCTGTATTATCCCAACATCTTTTAACTTCATCAATTCTTGCTACATCTTAGGAGCCAACAAGGGGTTAATAGGCCCTTGTTTTTGCCTCAATGGTTTGACATCTAACTTTAGTGGGATTTCATGTTGAAAAATATCCTCTCTATAGGCTTACAAATCCTCATATGACCAAGCAAAGACATGTTAATATTTTCTTAATAGTTTGACCAAATTTATCCTTATATGAGAGTCTAAACCCTTTCCAATATAGACAATGTGAGGACTATTTTCAGATCCTAAATTTATTTCCTCCAAATCCTCAACCTTGGCATTGCTTAATTTTGTTGAATCATTTTGTTGACTACTAAAAAATGATTCGAGCTCAACCAGACCCCTAGGAATCTTATTAGAACTTAACAGGACAACCTCATTTCCCAAAATGTAGTCTTTTCCATCATTACTTTCTAGCAAATTATTACAATCTATACTCTGATTCTTATAATGGTCTAGACATTGAATAAATCTCAAAATATCTTGGTCATCCTGAAAGACCTGCCAGTTGTATGTGTTGTCCGAAACAACTGGTCTTATCTTGACTTCCAATATTAACACCCCATGTAAGGTCAAATCCTCAATTTTTAGAGCAACATTTGCTAAAAAATCAGCATTATATTCTTTGACCTTTCTATCTAGCTTATATCAAAGGCATCAAACATTTCAATTTGATCCCAAATAGCATACTTGTACATTTTTAATCTATCATTCTTTACTGTACATTTGGATCTAACTTGAGTTACCACCAACTCAGAATCACCATAAACCTTTAAACATTTAATCCCATGTTTGATGGCAATGTCTAGTCCTAAAAACAAAGCCTCATATTCTACATTATTATTTGTACATTGGAAGGCTAATAGAAATGAATACTTAAAATTTTTACCTGATGGAGATACCAACAATACACCTGCCCCTGATCCTTCTTTTGAACAAGCCCTATCAAAGTAAATTTTCCATAATCCATCACCTTGTATAATCAACTCTCTATTTAGAGGATCAACCTCTTCATTCTGATAATAAAGTTCACTCTTTTGTATCCTAAAATTCTCCATATCCATATCAATGCAAAAATTAATGTTAGTGTCTTCAAATCTTTCTATCATATGTGGAGTTCTACTCTCCCTTAACACCTTAACATTATTTCCAGCAATGTTAAAAGTAGCATATGATAAATCACTTTGTATACTACCTCCCATTGAAGCAATCCACTTTATTGACAGCAGCATGCCATAATGTGGTGGTATATTAACCACAAGAACATTCATAGTCATTACTACATCAGGAAAAATGACTAATTTATAAGGCATAGCCTCAATGGTACCAATCACAGGGACTTCTCTAGAGTCCATAGCTTGACATCTCCCATGAGGAGTATCAACCTGTAGTCCCATTGAACTCATGATTTCCACTGGCATAACAATATTTGATGCTCCTAAATCAATCATACAGTTTTTTAGCATCTTTCCATTAATTATTAGTGAATGAAAAAATGGGTCAACAACTTTTGGGGAAGAAGTTGTATTCAAGAAAATTTGAGGAATCTCAGATGTTAACACCTCAACTTCCTTCCCTTTGTTGATTGGTTTCTTACTAACATTCTCTAGACTTTGGACTTTTATTATGGGCACACAGTTTAACAATGACATCACATTTTCCTTGTGTTCCTTAATTCTCATCATTTCTAGAAATGGCACCTTTACTGTCATTTGGGACAAACAGTGACCGATGTCTACTGGAGTATATTTCACATCTGAGAACTTTGATTTGTCAATAGTAATGTCACTTTCCTCAATATGTACATTCAAAGCTTGTTCTTTTAACTTTTTGCTTTCCATCTCTTGAACGGGAGTACTTGTTTCTTGCCTTTTTAATTCTCCTTCTTGTACAACATTTGGTTCTAAGGCTATGGTAATAATTTTGACCTTATGCTGATTTACATTTTCCCCAGGTCCTTCCTTTTTTTGTATATATTTGGTGTCTACTTTATTTTCTTTTATAAAGACACCTGATGGCTGACTACTAGTATCACCCACTACTTTGTTTCTTAAATGGTAGTTGCTTCTAGCCTTGTTCACTAAATCTATAGTAATCCTAGCTTTCTCTTCATCTAAAGCTTTTCTAATAAGTGGAAAATCCTAATTTTTTTGAGCATAACATCTTATATGGTCATCAGTTTCCTCTGCTTCACTATCAGATAAGATCTGTTGATGATGACTTTCTACCCTTCTTTGTGAACTACAAGAATCATGATTTTTAGTTTCAATGTCTGAATCTATATCATGACATGAATAAGTATTTGTCATACTATGATCACATTGCTCACCCTCATCATTTCCATGTTCTTTACTTACCCTTAAGTCTAAGGAAACAATACAAAAATTAGGGTTATGTGGGGCTTCAAAAGCTTCACACTAAGGATCATCATTGTAGAAATGGACAACATTCTTATGTAGAGGGTCTAGAGTTCTGTTATCTGTCTTCTCCTTTCTAGGTAGAATAACAGGCTTCCCATCTTTAAACTAAGTTCCATAAGGATGGTTTTGAATTCTCATTTTGAGGATTATATGTACTATTGTAAGAAGACCTATTGTTCAGAGGAGCCCTATATTCCTTATACTCTAGTTCTTTTAAGTTTCTCCTACTAAACCTTGAGTCATCTCTCCTATTTAATTTACCAGACACTCTTCTATTCATTTTAATATTCACTGCTATCTTATAAGCATCAGTAATAGTTCTAGGGTTTTTATCCCTAAGAGCATATCCCATTTTTGAATCAAAGGCATTTAAATAAGTTGCTAAACATACCTCTTCGTCTAGCCTTATCTTCTGAAATAGCTTGTGCATATCTCTTTGAAATCTTGTATTAAACTCAGTGACCCCTTCATTGTAATTCTTTTTGATATTGTTGAAGTCATTCAACAAAAGTCCTTTATTTGTTTTTATCTCCATATTGATCCTTTAATAATTCAATTAACTCATCCATAGAAACAAAAGATCCATTAGAAACGCTCCTAAACCATTCTGTAGCATCTTTTACTAGAGACTGAACAAATAATTTTGTTAATACATCCTCATGAGTGATATTTAAATCATCAACAAAATCAATGAACTTTCTTAAATGTGTTTCACATGAAATAACATTGTTACCTACAAAATTTGGGAGCTTTTCTCTTATATCACCCACATCTTTAGGGAATGCATTAGGATATCCAGGGATACCAATGAAGTTAAACTATTTATATCTTTCAGTATGCAATGGTTTTCTTTGAAAACTATCATTCTCTTTAAAAGTAGTGGCTTTTGCTTTAGAAGCTGTTGTATTCTCTGTTCCAGCATGAGAATACTTAGAAGACTGCAAAAAATCTATTTTATTCTTCATCTAAATTGTTGCAGCTTCCATTTGTGCCTTTTCTAACATTTTCTCTATGGTTTCCTTTTCAATTCTTAATTTTTCCAAATCAATATCCAACTTGAACATTTGCTCTGTTAAAGGCTTCTAAAACCTAGGTTCCTGATTTCCATATTCAGCCATTTTTTGCTTACCTTTGTCTTTATGTGAACTAAAATCCTTATAAGTAAGTGGTATTTCTTGGTCCTTTTGAGATCTCTCTGTACCTTTTATATTTTTATGTCTTGAATATTTTCTTGTACTCTTATCAACATGCTTATGCTCATGTTTTTTCTTTATCATTTCTCTCTCCCTTTTCATTTGTTGAATAAGGGCAAGTTGTTTCATGATAAGTTTTTCCTCATTTTGCTAGCTCATCAGAGGGAGCTTCTTCAGAATCTGAACTAAATGTACTTGTTTCTTCTCTTTCACTAGAAGTAGAAGTAACAGTAGGTGTTTCTAATACTCTCTCAATAGCTTCCTTATATTTTGAAGTATTTTTATCATGAGAAGGCTGATTTTTGTTCACCTCTCTCCTAGTATTACTTTCTTTACCTCTTAGAGGAGTTTCATCAATGTTGACTTGGTTTCTCTTCCTCCTCTAGGACATTTCCATCTTTGGGGATGATGGGATTCCACCATCTAAAATGTTCTCAAGATTATTTTTCATCCTTGACCTAGTATTCATTCTGAGAGATATTTACTAAATTTGCACTAATATAAGAGATTTGCTTTTAGAGTCGCCACCCAACAATAGTTAGGAATAAATGAATACTATCAATTTTGACAACTACAACTGGTATGATTGGTAATTAATTGAATTCCCCAGTAGAGTCACTAATTTTTTAGGTGACATGGATGGTCAAGCTCAACTGTAATGAAAAATATTAAACTTTAGAACACTAGAGATTTCTGAATACTTCAACAAGACTTTACAATCTCATACCCAGTGGAGTCGCCAATTTGTTAGCTATTTTTCTTGCACCACAACGTTAAGATGATAGTATACTTATTATACTTGAATGCAAACTCCCTTTTGACAAGAGAAAGGTTAATTGCTAAGGTATTTGATAACACCGGGCATACCTATTATCACCTCCTTCATTTTTGAGTTCCACAAACTCAGGCAGGTATTACCTATTAAAAGATTACTTATTCTTTAGCCTATGTATTTGGTGGAATAATTCATTCCTTGGTTACTTACTTCAGATGTCACTGTAATAAATTATAAAATACCTTGTAGATTGCAATAATTAGTTTGAAATAGAGTACTACAAGCCAGGCTATGGTCTTAATAACATAAACCAATGAGACAAGGAATTTCATCCTTCTTCCTTTTACTTTAGGAGGGGAAACCTAATGATTCTCTCTATAAGGAATAAACAAAATCCAACTGTAATCACTATGAATATAATTGATTTTAATGTATACTTTGAAGGTAACTGACTTTGAATAGTATTAGATATTTTAGATGATGATAGATTACCAAACAAGTTCCTAGACCAGTGCCTATCCTTGGGCTTATAGAATCAAAAGATATAAATTCACAGAAAATAAACAAATAAAAGTACTATAGGATGCCTTACAACCTACATGCAACTCAGGTAAAGTGCCTTACAAATTACCCTATCACTCCCATAATGTTATATCAAATCCTCAGTTACTGCTATACTCTCTGAAACTACTCACAATGTTTAATTCTCCCCTTAGAAGAAACTTGCAAATAATTAGATAGTTACCTTGTAGCCATTATGCTTAAAATTCATTACAAATTAAACATAAAAGAGTACATTCAATAAGAAAAGAGATAATAACAATATGGAATAAAATTGTACTATATTTTATTCATAAATTTTTGCTTCAATACATATCAAAGTTATAAGCTCAAAAAACACAGACTGAAATTTAGAAGTCTGGCTTGCCAATATATTTCATCCCTTTTCAAAATTGTTACATTTGATCTATATATAGGTCTTAAACCATCTTGGAATCCTTAAAGCAAGGATGCAGCAAGCTTTAGATGATTTAAGGAACCTAACCCTAAAAGTACAGAAAAGACAAAAAAATAAGAATGTTGAAGCAGTGGGAAGACAAGAATAAGGAATGAAATCTGATCTTATTTTGTCTTCATATGAATTTTGGTGCCTTTGTCTGATAGTGTTCAGGATAGTATCTAATATTTGTATTGAGACTAAGTGACTTCCATTTTAGGCTAACCTACACTTGTCTTTCATAATTACTAACCTCCTTGTGCTCAATGATCAGACGCCAAGTGTTCCTCTCTACTCTTCGTCCAGGATCTCTTCTTCTATCTCAATAGGATTATTTTTCTTCAGTCTTGTCATTAAATCCCATGTTGTCACATCCTCTTCTGTAAGCCAATTGAAGCTCCAAATACTCTGCAGTTGTCCTTTTTGCCTTTCCCATCTGACATCAGTTATACTTTTGACATCAACTAAGAATTTATTAATGTCAGTTTCTGCTTTAAAAGTCTCATCCAAAATTTTATTAAAACCTTATAAATCAATATCAAAATCTATAATAAATGCCTCTTTACTAGGTAGTCTACTATCAAATTCATTTCTCCAGGCCTCCAAGGTCTTAATCTGATCATCTTCTCCCTTTAGTAGAGGAACAAATCTATTAAAACTCGGTCCAAATAGTCTCATATTTTCCTCTATCTGATTCAATTTACCTTTAAAGAAAGGTAAAGTGACATTAACTTTCTTGATCTCATCTTCAACCTCTGTCACAATCTCTAGCAGATTTGGTCTATGTGGGTGTAAAGAGGCCAACCTTTCAAAAAATTGTATTCTGGGAGATGATGTTACAATTTAAGGGTTTAAAGTAGAGATATACCCTGTTGCTTCAACATGTAAAGTAGGAAATTTATTGTATGCATTCAGGATTATATTAGTTTTATCTTTTAAGATATCAATCCTATGTTGAAGTATATTCAACAATGCATTTATGGTAACTTCATTATCTTTCTTAGCCATATCATCTATTTTTACCTCTTCCCCTGCTTCAACTTTTTCTTCTATTTGTAGAGTCTACTCTGAGGGTACATATACAACTTCTGGATTTTCTTGTAATTGCTTAGTCAATTCATAAATTACCTTATCTTGCTGATGAATCTTAATGTGGCACAGTTCTCTATCCTTGGCCAGGGCACTAGCCTCCTCAATTAGGAAACCACATTTCTTAGACAACTATTTTGTATTGTCTTCATTTAAATGTGCCCAATGTGTCATTATTTGGGAAATCTCAAGTTCTCCCATGTTTTGCACTATCCACACCATTTGGTTTCCCACCATGCTCTCTTGAATATTCAATAATTTAGGCTTCTAGTCTTTAGGACACAAATTCCACATGGAAAATGCTTGGGATTTTGGACTATATCCAATTCCTTTGATCATATCACCCATTTGGATCTCATTTGTCATTTTTAGATCTGGTTGCTTTCTAATTTGGTCTATTATGAATGCTGAGGCTAAATCCCAGCCTTCAGCAAGCAAAATTCCACTGTTCAAAACCATTTTTCTAGCCTCGTCAGGAGAAACATCATCACTTTAAGGATCATATGTTTTCAAAGCTAGAAGAGCCTCATTTGTTACTAGTTCTTCATCAGATAATTTCAACTACTCTCTAATATGTTCCTTTTTATGCCATCTGAAGAAATCCTTAAATTCATCAGTTTTTATGAAGTTATCATCACTTAAAAACTATTGTTAGTGAAAAAATCTTTCATCAATACATGCTCTAAGAGGCAACTCTATGTTTTCTTCTACCTCTTGCTGTAGTTTCTTTCCTTTTCTGATTTCCTTTCTCAAATTATGATCATATAATCTGTTGCTAGGAACAAGAGCACTTACTCTATCCCTTTTTCTCTCTTTTCTTATGTAAGTTTGATCATAAGAGGTATGACCAAGATCAAATTTTTTCCTTTTGGTAGCAGGCTCATCTACATCATCAGGCTGAGAAACTTTAGTTAAATCTATAATGTGTTCCTGTTCCCCTTGTACCTAAATTTCTCCTACAACATTTTTTTGTGGTTGATCTATATGAGGTGGATTGACATATTCTTCTTCACTCTCACTCTCATATTCAGATTCTAAATATTCAGGTTCTTTTCCCCCTTTCTTTACATCTAGAACTCTATCCAATTGTTCACAAAGTGTGTAAAAATTATCCATCATAGCTTTGATTTTTTCAAAATATGGAAAATTAGGGTGAAAACCTACAAATGCTAATCCATTTTTTTTTATTTGTTTCTCTAAATTCAATAACTCTTGAATTTTTTCTCTTCTATTTCTCACATCTTCATCAGTTATGTTCCTAGTAGCATCCTCCTCCACACAAAGACCATGCACATATGTATTTGGTATGGTAGGAGCTAGGAGTTTCTTAGCTCTTAAAATAAATCCCTCTGGATCAATATACCTATACAATTTTGCTCCCATCTTACAACTTTCCAACCATCTACTTACTAAATCAATAGCACTTTTGCCAATTATATACTGAAAAATCTTGAACTACCTAGGGATTAATGTCCCCTTCTTGTGCGGTGTAAAGTGCTCATTATCAATCAACAAAAGCTACCAAATAAATTTCATTGTTGCAACTCTTGATGGCACATGATATGGTAGGACAGGGGGAGGATGTGTGCATCCATACACTCTAATCATAGTGAAATTCTCTTCTTAAAAGAAGGCTCCCCAATTGCGGTCACCTTCCCATTTATCAAAATACTCACATGGCCTTAGTAATTGTAGCACCTTCACTGGTAGTCTAGTCTTGTTGAGACCCAAACTCTACATTAAAGGGTAGACAATCTAGTTCTTAAATTCACAGAAATCACAGTCCTTGGAAGTGAAATTCCATATCTTAATCCAAAATTGGACAGGATTGGGCTAGTTATGGAATATTCTCTAGGGGTTCAAATTGTTTACATCCATAATGCCATAATTAAAATGCAATAAAAGATGCAGCAGGATAGAATAATGTAAAAATTTAGGATCTTTATCCTTCTTCTGTATAGCTATAAACCCCTCATGCATTCTATCAATGATGTATTGAATGTAATGATAGTTGGTACTAGAATGCACATCTTCTAAATCTAATACCATCATCAAAATCCTAGCATTTATCTTCTCAGCTCCTCCATCCCTACCTAGCACCTTACACAAATCATATGCAATGTATTTGATATAAAAATGTAAATCTTTGAATCAATAAGGTGCAATTCTTGGTAAAAGGACAATGTGGTTTCTAACCTCCTTAAGGATATGTTTCTGTAATAGATTTCAAGCTATCCCAGGCTGTAACCTATATCTTTCCTCCTACTTTGTAATATCAATCTTAGTGGACATGGTACTGTATAAACCAAAAGCTTGCATAAATGGATTCCTATTTAGAATTAATAGTGCAGTAACATCACTCTTTTTAATTGTTTTTGACAAGGGGTCATAATGATTTGCTAGACCTATAAAGAAGTCTACATCTACAAAGACATCAGGAACAATTAACCTAGCCAAACCACTAGTCTAGGGATTTGATATTGGTATGGCCTTATCAGCATTCTTATAAAAGTAATTGTAAAGAGAAAAACCTATAGAACTTGGTGTATGGGCATCTCTGATATCATAGTATTCATCTTCCAATACGTTGGCATTTTCCCTCTTGTTCTGTGTAGACCTAGGTAACAACTTCAAAAACTCATCAGAGAAGTTCCTTTTTCCCTTGGCATCTTCATCCACTTCATCGCTCTTCCCTTTGGTAGATGCCACTCTAACTACTTTACTCATTTTGTTCTATTTTCCACTTCTCTTTCACCGATATTGGAACAAATATTCTCTCAAGACTCCTTACCCTTCTCTGTGCACTGAAGACAATTCAAGAACTTCGAAAACTAAATAATCACCCTGAAATTGATCAATTCTTACTTCTTGGACATAGAAAACCTAGCAAATTTTCCACTCTAAATTTCTAGATGTATGATGAATGAAAGTAAACCTGAGATCATCCCTTTATGGTAAGTTTACAAAGTATTTAGCTCATCATTGAAGAATCAATCAATTCCACCTTCAAGTTTACATGCTATGGTATTAATTGAATTCCTAGCCGTAGCTCATGAATGTGACAGGAAATTAAATTCAAATGAGTACATTTTCAGAAAAACCCTTATAAAATTCAAACAAAAAGACATGTTTTGATATGATTGGTACTTCACTAGACATCTCAGCTACCTTTTTCATATAGTAATTAATCTACTGTATTTTTATTGGATGATGAATCTCCATATTGTCATGTTAGTGATTGCCACCTATTATCATTTTTAATATTTGGCGACCAAGCGACTATGTATTATCTCCTTGTCACTGATCAAACCCCTTAATTCTCAATTTTTGTAGAGATCTAGCGACTATATGATTCCCTTCCACTTAGCTTAACCGTGATTAACTTCTGGCGATCACGTGACCAAATGAATCCAAGTCGCTAGTAGAATTGCCAAACACAGAGTTTATTCAAAGTCCTCATGACTACAGTTATCTTTTTATTTATTAAACTCTGACCACCAAGTCCTTGAATGTTCTTTTCACTTCATGAGACCCCACGACTACCCTTAGTCTCTAAATCGCTAAATAAAACTACTCTTTAATATTTCCTTTGGAGACTTAGCGACATAGCCTATGAAACTTTATCTTATCATTTTAATTTTAATTCAAAGACAATGCAACTAAAGCTAATCTCATTGTCGTGAGAACATTTTTACTCTGTGTAAATTTGATAGAGACTCAGCGACTACTATTGATCTTATCTTATTCTATATATGATAGCTCTGCCAAGTCATTGAATATATTCTTAAAACCCTAAATTATTTGGAGACCACATGACAATAATAAAATACATAACTTTACATATTTTAGTGTCTTAATCACCAAATGATACTTTTCCTTTTGGGAGACCACGCAACTGATACATTTTGTTGTATTCATTGTGGACACTTGTCTCATTTTTAGTTTTTTGTCTTTAAATCACTTAAAAGATGCTGACTTACCATGTTTGACCAGTGACTACTTGCCCACTGTATATTTCATTTCAATTTGCAGTTTTTCACCATGTCTCTAAACCTTTTACTTAACTGACCTTTGAACTGGAGACATGGAGACTAAAGCTTTTAAACTTATCACTAACTATTTTTTAATCTGGAGACCCCACGACTGAAGGAATTACTAAGTCTCATGATAATTTGCTAACTATAGGATACACTATGTGACACTGCAACTTAACCACTTCTATCCATGTCACCAGATCATGTTTTCTTCATTGGGAGACTTCGTGACTGAACGACTTTGCTAAGTCTCATGACTTACAAAGTATATTCTTTTCCCTTTAGAGACATCCTAACCAAAGCGCATCACTAAGTCTCGTTATGAAATGGAATATTCACTTAACATTAAGAGATTGGGTGACAAACCCTTATCAAACACATGACTTATTATAACTTAAGTTTCTCAAATAGGTAATGCCAAATAGAAACTCGATTGACATTTTTAGGGCTTTTTCGCATTTTCACATAGAAGACAGCTCAGGGCTTTGGGTTTTTCACTATTCATCTTGATTTTGACCTAAGAACACAAGATTTTCATAGGGATAATTCAAATTGGGACATAGTTTCTAATTTTGGATAAAAATTGGTAGGAGGACAACAAAATTTTAGTGCAAACAATAAAAAAACTAGGAATACAACCAACAAGTCATCGGTGATAACTGACTATTCTGTCGGTGTGACTTCAGTTTTCATCAGGATCTCTGTCCGTCAGGCAACACTGTAATTCTATCTATCAGGTTACACTATTCTTTGTTCATCGAGAAACACTGTGACTTTTCTCATCGATAATGTTGTACTTTGCTCATTGGGCAACACTGTGACTTTTCTCATTGGGCAACACTATGACTTTGCTTATTGGTAATTTTGTACTTTTGCTTATCATGTAACACTTTGAATTTTCTCTTTTACTCTGATCGTTGGTGTGCAGTGTGTCAGTGTATACAATCACTTTGTGAATACTTAACTTTTATGCATTACTTATAGCATAGCCTTTGATTCATCGATTCATTGAAGTCTTTAGAAATATGTTCATGACCATACAGATTATATAAAGTTGATGTCAATGAAAATACAATATATTAACTGATTTAATGCCTTGCATGATCATCAACTTAATATCTTCAAACATTCAATAAGTTATAGTTCATCACGAAGGTCCAAATTTTAGGTTTCCAGGGTTTCCAGATGTTGGGCTTTGGAAAGATTTAATTCCCGCTTCTGGGTCAGCTCTTGTGAGGCCTACCCCAGTCTGACATAATCTTAACACTATTTCTCATTTATATGTTCTCTTGTCTATACAGATTTTTTAATAGTCAGACTTTTGGGACACATGTATTACTGTATGGATCCGTGGAATCCTTTGCTTGTATACAACACCTGATTATGTAATCGGGGAATTTATTAGATACTTTGTGTGAGTGATGTAGATTTATGTTTAAGACTTAGTTTTGATGGTTTTGTATATTGGATTAGTATGTGGATGTTAGATGTAATCAAGATGCAGATTTATTAAGAGTATGTTTATGCATATGGAATAGATGCAGATATTGTTAAAGTTCAATAAATTTTTGATACAAGTGTGAGTGAATGTGTGTTTGACTTACATTATGTATTGTATTGTTTTTATGTGTTGATTTATTGGACCTACTGATGGGTGCAATGAGTGTGCAAGAAAGTTAACCATGGTACTAATCGGGGATTCAGGAATGGACCTATGTGAAAATTGTGATGCTAAGGCCCTGTCTATATAAAGAGACATGGAACTCGTTATATTGTCTTTTAATTCGTAAGAGTGTGGTGTATGATTGTAATTTATTTAATTTAAGTAAATTTTTAAATAATTCATGCCATATGTCATTTTTTTGTGTCACTTGACACATGTGTACCTTGTGTATTGGCATGGCTAGTGAATGTCACTAGCATAGGCTTAACTTTACCCAGTAGTTACCTAGTATAGTCCCAATGGTTACCCTAAGGTTTAGGAAGATAATATTGAGATAAGATTGAGTCAAGGAATATTATGATGAGTCAAGAGAGATTAGATTGAGTCTTGGGGGTTGGATTTTCGAGAGTTAACCTTGGGTGGAGTTAAGGAGGGTCCTTTGGACTCTCGGGGAGTAACTAGGGTCAAAACTAACTACCCCACTTGGTACCTTAGGGGTTAGGGGTCATTTTTAGCCCATTAAGAGTCTTGAAACTCATTTATGACTCCCCTAAAGTCACCATTTTGGGAAGTGGCGAAATTGAAGAGTTGTAAGACTTTGGTTAAGCCATCCTTTCTTCCCTTGCAAGCATTTAACTCCATTTATGGAGTAGCCAAGTGGGGAGAGTGGACGGATTAGGGTCTCCCCTCCATTTATGACTCCTGATATTTTAGGAAGAAGGCCTATATAAGAAAAGGTTTAGAGGGAGTTTGGGTACACACCCACTCTCTACTTTTAGAGACAGATTTATTTGTAGGAGTAAGATTTGAGAGAAAGAGAAAGGATAACAAGGAGAAGCTCTTCACAAACCACCTTGCATTTTCCATAGCTAGGATTTGAGGTGATTTTTCTAATCAGCATAGTTAGAGTAGTATTTTATTACATTTGAACTTAGCTTGAGAAATCTATGAATGGAGTTTATGTTATTGTTTTCAACTTCATGGGTTTTCATGGAGTTTATGTATTGATTCTTGTATTTATTTTGTGATTATTTTTATATGGGATTCTTCAACACTTATTCACCCTTGGGAGGGTTGGGTATCCTTGATGGGGTGAATGTTAGTGATCTACCCAAGTAGTGTAGAGTATCCCATGTGTGGAGGGATGTACATGGGTATATGAGTGCCCATGATGCCAAGAATCCCCAATGGAATTTGGGGTTCATAAGAAAATTTGGAAGGCTTGAAGCCATAACTTGTTTTGTTAAAGAAAGGTAAATTTACTCTAGTTGTCACCGTAGGGCATGGAGGTGAAGGGTAGAAATTTGTTCATGAGTCCATGTGTGGCCATGGAACAAGATTATATATGTGGTACTTAGGAATGTTGAGCCCATGTGTGGCCTATTCCTAGTGTACGTATTTTGTATTATTGGCTTTCTCCTCTTGTGGTAGTGCTCTTTCACCCCTTTGTCTCAGGTCTTTTGGAAGACCTACATATATCCTTGGGTATTGGGTATTTTCTTGTGTTCCCATTTTCAGATTCATGGTTGTTATGTGTGTATGTATCCTAGTTCAATTTTGGATCCCCTAGCTCAGTGGTGGCCTTGCAAAGGCATAGGTTGGGAGGTGAGCCTCCATGGTCAACCTTGATGTTCTTGCAGGTTTAGAGAAAGCTTCTGAAAGTATAGCCGAAGTCTTGGTTTCTTGGTTGTAATCCCATTCTCAAAATCACTTTCTGCTTTAAATTTTTTCCTTGAAATTTTTAAAGGAGATTGAAAATTTATAATTCCCTTGTAATGAAGTAACTTATGTATTCCAAAGATGTATTTAATGATTGTATCAACGAGAAGAGAATTTTACTTAATATTATTGTATTAACATCTTTCTCCAAATAGCTTTGTAGGTGTTTTATTAAAGTATAGTAGATAGAAATTGTATTCTTACTTAGCATTAAAAATAAAATAAAACACATTCTATATGCGTGTATTATTAAATGTAGTATTGGCTATTTCAGAAATAGTCTTATTGATGTTTTAGTAAAATCTTAAGGCTATAACATTAATTAATTTTGTTGATTAAACTTTCAATGAATTTAATTTTGTCAAATTTGCAAAGGTGTATTAAGGAAAGAAAACACTACATCTTCTTTAGTTAAATATAAAATTTTGTTTTAAAAATTGGAAATTTTAAGTTCTTTTGGTTAAGGTTTAAGTGCCCAAATTTTGGGGCATGACAATTCTTTCAGTCTTCAAGGAAATGACCCTTGATATTATATTTAATATATTTCCAATTCTAAGGGTATATGTCTAATTGGAATTTAATTCTCCTAAGTAGATCTCTCTAGAAGATTTTGCCCTAGATTGGTATATAAGGAAGCCTTCTCCTCTTATTTTCTCTAAGATGCAAGAAGCAATTTCATCAACTAAAACTCTATGCATGATCTATTGAAGAAAGCATCTAATCTCAAGAATTCAAGAATTCAAGCATTCAAAGAAATTCAACCATTCAATTAATCAAGGAGATACATTGGTATCCATTGAAGGATTCAAGTTGTATGGAGCCCTCTTGTTGAAGATTTCTCCATCCACATCCATGCAAGCCTCTTCCTATTCCAAGATCCATTCAAGATTGGTGTTGAAGATCTACAAGAAATTTATTTGAGACATCCTACATTCTACATTCTACATTCATTTGGTGCATACATACTTGTGGATCCAAGGATTCAAATCCGCCACAAGGGTTTCTATACAAGCAAGGTGAATTGGATTATTTGCTTTGTTTATTTATGAAATTTCAATTATAATTTAAGGTTAACTCAAAAAATAGGGTTTGAACAAGGAAAACCCCTCCCCCTAAAAAACAAAACATTTTTATTGTAGGTACAAGTTCAGGAAAGTAGATTCAAGTACAGATTCAAATACCCTTTTCAAAAAAATTTCAGGATCAGGAAACAGATTTTCTGTCGGACTATGTAGGTCAAGGTCAACTTTCTATTTTGGGTCAGAATCAACATTCCATTTTGGGTCAGAGTCAACATTCTATTTTGGGTCAAAATCAACCTAAGCTAGATCTTGAAAAGAATTATGGGTTTTCTCCATCTCTATGTTTTTGTGCCCGATCTGGTTGTAGAACTTTTGGAAACTCAGTACAAACACCCGAAAAAAACATTCTTTAGATCTACTACATTTTGATGGTAGTAATTGTCTTATATTTCATTTCAATTAAGGTCTTAATCAATTTAAATCTACAATTTTATTCATCCATTATTCAGGATTATAAGACTTTCTTCTTTCTTCTTATATTTGATCGATTGATGCATTTGTGAATTAACTATTTTCTTATGGTTGATCAAAGTGGATCTTTCCTTGGTGAAATTTGGAGCTAGAAATGGGATATTATCTTCTCTTCAATACAATCAACATAAACAACATCTTCCATCTTACATTTTACATCATACATTATTTTACACCACATTTTATACACATTTGCAATTTTATATCTTACATACTTAATCCTAACAATTGGTATCAGAGATTTTTGCCCTTCGAGAGAAAGCTTAAAAACTTAAAGGAGATCAAGATGGATTCAAAAAATTTGGAGTAAAACTTTGAAGCAGCACTTGAACACCTGGATAAAGCTAAAGTAGAAAATGGTGACTTGAATTTCAAATTTAGAAGAGAAGAGGGATTTATCAAGAAACTGAAGGAACAACTTGAACTATCCAAGAGTCAGAGACAAGATCTTATGGAAAAGATAAAAGGGGAATCATAAAATGAATATACTTCATATCAAATCAAACAACTTGAATAAGTGAAAGATACTTTGAAGCTTGAATATGAAACTTCTACTTTTCAGATGGCTAAAGAGATTCAACTGGTAAAGGATGAAAGAAACAAAATTGAAGAAACCTTAAAGGATGATAATTTTTAGATGCAAAAAATGCAGACTGAACTTGATGACTACAAGAACAAATACCTGGAATTAGAGAAATATAATCAGATCATCAAAGGAGAACTATTTGAGGCTAAGAAAAATATTGAGAAACTTCACATGAGCAGTGAATTGATCAATGAACAAAGAGACAAACAGAAAATTAAAGGAGACATGACTAGAGTTAGCTTCAATGAAGATGAATGTTCAAAGACTCAAGAAGAAAATTCTGAAGCAAAGACTAATGAAGAAAGACCTACTCTTGAAGAACCAAAAGAACATATCAGACCTTTTAGAGGTAGATGCTTTGGATGTAACAAGTTTGGACACGTGTAGATAAATTGTAGAGGTAAAGCACATCTCAAAAAAAATTTCTACTTATTGATTTAATTATTATGTATATGGACACAAGAAGCTAGAATGCTAGAAACCTAATCAATCCAAGCATGATTACATTAGAGAGGAAAGAGTAGAAAAGATGAAATGCTACAAATGCAATAACTTTGGGCACATTTCAAAGTATTGTAAGTTGCAAGTTAATGAGAATAGATCACCTCCTACATTCTATAAATATAACAATCCAAGACATATAGAAAAGTTTTGTAGGTACAATGGAACTGATAACTAAAGAGGACCACTGCCTATGGTTATAAACTAGAACATTGGTGATACTGGTAAGAGTCATGGAGAATACATGGATGAACTCAAGAGTCATTTAAGGAAAGAAAGAGATATGAAAAGTGATAAGGTATGGAAAGTGAAAGAATATAGTAAGAAAAAGGTTCAGGAAGAGACAGTAGATTTTGTTGGATCTTTACCTGATGTTACTTTGACCTAGATGGAAAAGCATGGCCTCAGGGGGAGCATTGAAAAGAAACATCACAAATCTATCCAAATCCTGATTATGCAGAATAAGCTCTTGTGAGCTTAGGGAGACTATGTGGAAATGTTATGAAATATATATCTATGATAGTATAGCTCTACAGTCTATATTCTATGATTGCCAGATTGTTAATGACCAGATTATATGCACAGATGAGTTTACTGGGAGCTATGTCATTCCTTTCCTTAGAGAAGTATAAGGTTAATAAAAATAACTTGTCTAAACATTATTCGAATAAGAGAGTTGAAAAACAATAGGGATTGGTGAAAAAAATTAAAAGGAAGCAAGTGTGTTGTGTGTTTGATCAAAGCTGTAATTAGTAGAATAAACAATCAAAAGGTATTTAAATCACTCACAAACTTATGAATATGGATCCACCTTTGATATTTGATGTTTCTTAGAGACCTAGATATAAGTTCAAGAAACATCCTTGAAAATTCACTGAGGATGATCTAGAAGGCGTGTTTTCTCAAGCACCCTACGGAGGTCTTCACCTAGAGGATATTAGGGCTTTTATCCATTGCAAGTATGAATCATTAGGAAAATTTTTAGATCTTAGAGGAAATGAAGGATATGATCAAAGAGGATGGAAAGTGGAAGGAAGAGTTTTCTCATCTAGATAATCTTGGCATAATGAAAACTACATAATTGCATGAGTTTGATGAAGAAGAATGGTTCAAAATCATATTGAGTAGAGTGCATGACTATTCATTTGGATTGGCAAAAATCTTGTGAACATTTTTAGTGAGTTGATACATGACATTACTGGTTTAGATAACTCTAGAATCATCCCTGTTACAAAGAAAAACATCAAGAAGCAAGTGGAAACCCTAAACCATTTGAAATAATATAAGCGAGCAATGACACTGGTTGACATATTATAGCAAGATTTTAGACTTGTAGCAATGATTCTTGGTTAAAAACTCCATTATAGCAGTCGACCTAACTCAATTTATGCTAGTGTTTTAATGGCAGTATACAAGATGCTAAAAGAAAATGTTAAATATAACCTATGCAAAGTTCTTGCACAACAGTTCATGGAGAATGTAAGACAAATAAAGAAAGATAGGACTAAGGCATTCAGATTTGGATTAATTTTGATACACATGTATGTACACATTATGTGTATATTCCCACGTATGCACTCAAGAGCATGGAAAGATAATGTACCCACTGGTCTAAAAATATCAAATAGCTACAAAAGATAGAATAACACATGGGTTGATGGAGAGTTATTTGGAATGATCAAAATATTGTAGAGAGAGATGAAATAGAGAATGAGATTACCTAAGGAGATCATACAAAAGTACAAGGAGAGAACATGTTTCATGGTTGAAACAAATTGTGTTTGTTTTGAGCTAGTTAATCCAAGGATGAAGTGGTGTTACCATACAGGATATAAGGTGAGTAAAAAAAATTCTAACTATGTAGGTTGAACATGTTTTATCTTCATAGTTAGATCCATTAGAGGAAAGATGGGGTACATATGAGGAGAAATCCTCTAAAATAAGAGAAGAACAGATATGAACAACTAGGAGAAAGAAAACTTGAAAATATTATAGATGACTTACTAGGTAAAGATGACATTACTAAAGAAGAGATGAAGGAGACAAGAAGGAAGATGATTGAGAGAGCATAGACAATAAGGAGCTCAGCCCCTATAGATCTTCCACCTCTAGACACTGAGAAAAATTCTAGTCCACCCTCTACTATGGTAGAAGTACCTATGGAGACATTGTAGACTATGCAGGTTGTAGAAACCCCTGCAAAGGCAACAAGATCCTCTAAACAAAATTATCCACCTAAGAAATAGAGCAAAGATATAGAAAATGAATTATATGTAGAGAATAAAGAAGAAAAGGAGAAGGTAGAAGAGATGAAAAATAAGATAGAAGGAGAAGAGATAGAATCACAAGACAAACCTATGAACAGAAAACTCTGAAAATGTGACTTGAAAATGATAGAGAAAAGAGTTGTGGACCAAGGAAAGATAAATCAAGTAAGAAAATTTATTGATAGGTATGATGTTAATGATCAAATATTTATAGAATATATTGTGATTAAGAAATTGTTTATTTTCAAGAAGAATCTGTTAGAGATGGTTGGATGCATTCCTTAGGAATTGTATGATAAACTTGAAGTGAGGAAGAAGTTAGCATTATAAGAAGATGAACAAATTAGGGTAAAATCTATTGAAGCCATATTACTTGTGATATCATTTTATGAGCGTAAAAGGGTACTAAATGCACTGAAACTCCTATTAAGAACTAAGTACAGACTAATCAAGACAATGGAAAAAAAATATGATGAAGTAATTGAGGATACTTACAAGGTGATATAAAAAATCTTAATAGATATTGAACCTTAGAACCTCACACCTTATAGACCTAAGGAAACTATATCTACTCTAAAGGGAGAGTTCTCCAAGCCTGCAATAATAAAAATTGGTTCATCTAAGGAAGGAAAGGTTAATAGTCAATTTATCTATACTATGAAGCAACCAAATTTCTTTGTTTCTAGTGTGCCTGTGGTATTGGATACCTCACTAGATGCAAATGATACTTTTGAAGGAAAATCTAATACTATGTCTGAGATTGATATAGGAAAGGTAAAATATACTAACGAAGAGCTCCTTAAGAGTCAAGAACAAGCAAGCATTGTTGAGGTTGTGAAGGAACCAACGAATAAGGCTGAAGTTAAACACAAAGTAATGACACCTGTTTCTTCAACCTTATTGTTGGCAAGTGGGGAGAAAACCTTCTTGACCTAATGAAGCTATCTTACATCACATTTACAAAAGCTAAGGAGAGATCAGAGTAGAAAAAACAAAAAAGAAGACAAGGGTACTAGACAGGGAATTTGATACCTTCAAAAAGCTCCTACCTATATTGTTTACTTTCAATGATAAAGACACTACAGAGAACCTGAACGGGGTATTGGATGACTTTTATAGTCATTATGAGTCTTTAGAGAAGATAGAAAAGGAAAAGGAAGAACAAAATTACCTTGCGAATAAGTTATAGGATGTATGCAAGTCTATCTCAAGGGCCTTGGGCATACTGAACAATACAATTTTCAAAGGAAAAGGTTGTGTAGCATATGGAAGGATTTTATATAGCCATTTTATAAATCTTATTGTTGATGGGACTTTGTGATCGGCTCTGCCAACAGGGGATAATTTTTCACTAGGTACCAGAGTACCGACCAACTCTGCCTATAGAGGTTTACAGGAGAATGAATTCTCCTATCCTCCAAGCACCTGGTAGTTGGGTCTCAACGGTGCGGGGGAGCTAAGTTGGGAAGGTGACTATTGTTTGAGGGGATAGCTTTTTTTTACTCATCATTTTTGGGGATTTCAAAAGGGGGTGAGCTTTCCTTCAAGCATCTTAGATTTATAAAAGAAACCACAAAAGATAGATTAGAGTTAGAGTATATTTCTACTTATAGTCATGCAATACATATTCAAACATCAACAATGCTCCAATGCAAGAGAATAACACTAAATACTAGATACACAAGGAACCATCAATTCATATGTATTTGATAGAAAAGGGAGATAAGATTATTTAACTAAATGAAAAACACCAGAGAAAAGGACATAAGAAGACATACAACACAAAATATGTTCACTAAATTTAGAGATCAGAACAATAAATAACATAGGGCCGCAAGTTGTTCTTATTTCTTTCATTAAGTTGAAATAATACCAGCATCACTGGCATGTACATTCATGGCTCCAAGGGAGAATTAAGCTATTGAGAACTGATTGAAAGTAAACTTCTAACTATAATGAACCTGAAAGTGCTATTTTCTATTACTACTAGATAGAGAAATCCTCAATTTTGCCCACCCTTATTAAGGCATCGGTCTTATTATTTATACACAAACTTGACCTAATCTACCTATACACTTGCTAAATAAAATGCAATATCCATGTCTGGTACTACCTGCACCACTTACAATCATCTCGGGATATACGAAGTTCTGACAAGATGAAAGAAGAAGAAAGGGGATAAATCTAGAAGAATTGGCCTAGAGAAGAGGGCCATGGTACTTGGAGAAGAAAATTTCTTGTTTTGGTAGCTTAGGCCATACTCCTCATCATTGTTAATTGTGGCTCCCTATCTTTGAGGTGTGCCAGGTAGTAAATGTGGTATTAGCGCCTTGGGGGAATAACAAGATGTCTTTCAGAACCATCCCATCCCCCTGGCTTGTCATTATCTAGAACACCTGCATTCTTATCATTAATAATTGCTGACAGTGATCAGTTGGCTCTGCAAAACCTTGATGTAGATTACTGCAAAAGAAATATATACTCAGACCTAGAATTTTGGAGTTTGGGAGCTTACGCTCAAAAAATAACACCTCCTCAAAACAATTTTCCTTGCTGGCAGAAATATCTAGAGACCGGAAGACTTCACTATTCTTTACATTTTTGGAATGTCTCCAAAATCTAGATAATTCCCTCCTCATCTATCTCTTTTATACATTCTTGGTGGTCTTTGGCTACCTCCAACTGATCGGCCACATCTTTGGTGCCTTCCTTGAACTCTATATCCATCTTTACGACATCATGCACCCAGAGAAACATGTGGGTGAGACATGACATCTTTCCTCCATTAAAATATCTGAGGGACCGAAATTGTGCCTCCATTATTTCATCAAATCTATTTAAAACAAAATCCACTAGAGCACATGTCTTGGTGCTAAAGGGATCAACCACTGAAACCCTTGTGATGAATGCTACATATGAATTTAAAGAATTTTGGATCACCGAGAAATTATCCTTTAGGGTCACTACCTGTTTCTTTCTTGTCTGAAATTTAAGACCAAGTCTAGAGTGTTGGGCCCAAAGGAACCCAAAATCTTCATCTTCCAAAATACTCGTCTCCTTGATAGAATCTTCCCCAAAATTCATTATCTCTTGTAACTCACTCTTCCATTCTTCATATTTTTCCATCTCCCCCTCTCATTGAGAAATGACATCATTTACCTGGCCCATGATGTTACTAGCCTGGTGTAGGTTGGGAGTGTAGCTATCAAGAAATGCCTTACGGCTCCTACATGCTTAGTTACCCAATCATCCACAGCCTAAGCTTTATTTTTCATCATTCATAGTCCATCAATATTACCCTATGGGAGTGGTGTTCCAAATGTGGAGGCCTCCAGAGGAATCACACCCATTGGTTGTGTCATCTGTACTAGAAGCCTGAGGAGATAATCATTTTCTTATTTTGCATCCTTTATCTTCTATGATTTATTTTCATACCGGGCCTCAATTACCTGGCTAGCTTCTCTTAACAGGTCTAGTTCCCCATTTTTATCTCTCCTCCCAGAGGGACTTCTACAATGGTGTACTCTACAACGCCTACTGCTACCTCTTCTTTATCTAGGGGAGGTGTCATCACTATCACAATGGTGTTTCCTCCTGGAGCAGTCCGAATGGTATGGAGGGTCTGGCCCTTCTTAGGCTTCTAGGCCTCTTGATTTTGAGTCATCATCTTGGCCAGAGAGAGAGGAGCTCAAACTACCACTGGGGCCTTTCTCTTCCTTGACTCCACTAACCATTGTGGTGGCGGGGGCAGTATTACGACTAGGTCCTGGATACTTGGGTCCTCTAAAAGGGCTTGATGTGCTTTCCCAACATTTGTGGTCACTGTGGAATCTTTTTCTTTATCCTTAGGGTTTCCCTCTTCTCCCACTTTAGTGGTATCTATTAGCTCTTTTTCTTGTATCATAACCTTGAAATGACAGTATACTTATATACTTGAATGCAAACTCACTTTTATACAAGAGAAAGGCTAATTGATGAGGTATTTGATAATATTGGGAATACCTATTATCACCTCCTTCTTTTTTGAGCTCCATAGACTCAGGCAGGTATTACCTATAAAAGATTATTGATTCTTTAGTTAATATATTTAGTGGACTAGTTCATTCACTAGTTTGTTACATCTAACCTCACTGTAAGAACTTATAAAATACCTTGGAGATTGCAATGATTAATTTGAAACAAATTACTATAAGCCATGCTATGGTCTTGATAACATGAACCAATAAGATAAGGACTTTCATCCTTCTTCCTTTTACTTTTAGGAAGGGCAACCTAATGATCCTCTCTTCAAGGAATCAGCAAACTGAACTATACTCTAGAATACAATCCCTTGAATGGAATTTTTTTTTTTGTAGTGTATATAATTAAGTAATTTGAAAATATTGAATTGTATATCAATTACTTAGTAAACACAAAACCAGTGCCTAATCCCTGGGCTATGAGTTAATATCTTGTATAATCCATAGTAAGGTGATCAATAAAACACTTGCAACAAAGATAGAATACCTTATACACTATCCTCTTCCTACAACTTTATCATTAAATCCTCAAACTAATGTTATGTTCCCTGGGTTACTTGAAAAAAATTTAATCCTTCCTTGAAGGAACTTACATGTAAATGCACAATCACCTTATGATCAATATGCTTAAATGCCTTACAGATAAACATACAAGAACTATACTAGAAATGCAAAGAGACAATTCAGATGCTGAAAAGATATTGAAAAATATTTATATTGATGTCTTAAAGATTCAAATACATATAGATAGAAAAAATAGTAGAAAGGTTCAAACACATTTTTAGCCTACCTTGTAATTCTATTAAAAATCTCAACTCCCCTCTCAATAATAGGTTACAATTGCATATATATAGTCTCAAATCATCTTGGAATCCTTAAGACAAGGATGCAACAAGATTTAGATGATTTGGAGACCTAACCCAAAAAACATAGAAAGAGACAAAAGTCAAGAAAAGACCAAACGGTGGGAGGACAAAACTGAAGAATAAGATCTAATTTTCACTTTGTCCCTTTGTGGATGTCGGCACCTTTGTCTACATGTATTTAGGATAGTATCTGATAGTTGTAATAGGATTTAGTGACCACCAATATAGGATAACCTAAACTAATCTCTTCAAGATTACTAACCTCCCTATGCTCATAGATTAGGTGCCATGTGTCCCTTTTATTCTTCATCCATGACATCCAAGTTAACTTTGATAGGCTTCTTTTTCTTGGGCTTTGTCATGATATCCCATGTGGTC
Organism: Thuja plicata; assembly: GCA_018584345.1. NCBI lineage: Eukaryota > Viridiplantae > Streptophyta > Pinopsida > Cupressales > Cupressaceae > Thuja > Thuja plicata. The sequence goes on from MU223903.1 coordinate 372,468, forward strand.
ACATCTTCCTCTTTAGGCCACTCAAAATTCTGAACAATTTTTAGTTGAGCTTTTTGCCTTTCCCACCTGGCATATGTTATGCTTTTAACATCTATGAAGAACTTATTGAATTCTTCTTCTACCTTTATTGCCTCATCTAGAATTTTTTTGTACCTCTCAATATCTAATTCTCCCTAATCAAATACATAAATGTCTTTATTGGGGAGCACACTATCAAATTCTAATCCGTATAGCCCTAATGGCTTGATTTGATCATCCTCGGTTCTAATAGGGGGTACAAACCTATTATAACTTAGCCCAAACATCTTCAACTTTGCATCAATTTGATTGGCTTTTCCTTTGAAGAAAGACAAGGTATCCCCAATTTTCTCTATCTCTATACCAACCATGGTTACTATTTTTGGTAGATCTGACCTTAATGGTTGTACAAATGCCAACCTCTCAAAAAGTGATGTTCTTATAAACCAAGTTCCATAATAAGGATTCAAAATTGTCAAAAAATTATCCAAATCTTCTTGTAGGCCTGGAAACCCGTCATAGGCCCCATACACCACATCAATCTTATCTTTGATGGTGCGAATTGTGTGTTGAAAAATTGAAGTCAAAGCTTCCAAAACAACATTATTATGCTTTATGACTTCTTTCTTTGTTCCAACAGGTATCTCCCCTGTATCTTCTATTTGGATTTCAACATCCATTACTTATTTTAGCTCAACATGGGTAGGTTCTATTATTTATAGTAACTGCCTTGTTATTTCATCTATGAGTTTCTCTTGTTCTTTGATTTTTAAAAATTCTAGCTCCCTATCTTTAGCAATATCACTAGTATCACTAGTGAGTTTCTACAATTTCTTGGATAATTGGGTTGTCTTTCCCTCATTGAGCTGAGAAAAGTGAGTCAATACTTGGGATATCTCTAAATCCCATGTATTTTGGAGGGTCCATATGATCTTATTACCCTCCATTTTCTCTTGAATATTCAGAAGGGATGGATTTTGATCTTTAGGAGATAAGATCCACATTACAAGTGCCTAAGATTTAGGGTAATATCCAAACCCTTTGACCATATCTCCTATGTGAGTCTCAGATGAAAATTTGACATCAGGTTGTCTTCTTATTTGATCTATAATAAATGCTGAGGATAAATTCCAGCCTTCCACAAATAATATCCCACTGGCCTTGACCATTTTTCTTTCTTGTTATGGTGTGATTTTCTTAGATTCAGGACCATAATCCTGCAATGTTTGTAAGGCTTCCTGAGTGACAGGATCACCACCTGCCAATTGCAACTATTTTCCAATTTGTTGTTTCTTATTCCATATGAGGAATTCCTCAAATTCTCTTGTCTTGATGAAGTTTTCATCCTTGAGGAATTCCTCTTGATGCATCAACCTCTCATTTGTACATGACCTAAGAGGTAATTCTTCCTCTTCTTTTGTATCTATTGTAGATTTTTCTCTACCCTGATCTATTTCCTTAATAAATGATCATAGGGCCTCTTTCTAGTTATCAGAGCTCCAACTCTGTTTGTCTTCCTTTCCCTATAATGTTTAACTATTTCTATTTTTTGTCTCTTTGGTGGGGGCTCATTTTTCACTTCCTTCTCTAGGACCTCTGTTAGGTGAATGATATCCTCCCCCTCAACTGCCTACTCTAATGCAACTACTTCATAATCTAGATAGGCAGTAGATGAAGGATAGCCCTCATCACTATCATCATCATACTCTAACTCAAAGTGCTCTGGTTAACCTTTCTCAGGAACCACTAATGCATTTTCCAATTGATTGAACAAAAGATTATGGGATTCAATCAGTGCATCTAGCCTTTTCAGATAAGGCATATTAGGGTAGAAACCTCCAAACTTCATTCCCTTTCTTATCACCTACCTCTCCAGATCCATAAGTTCATTGAACTTAATTTCTCTTTTTGTCTATCTCCTCATCCTCGAAGATGTTTCTTATTAAATCTTCCTCCATACACTGTTCATGTTCTTTTGTGTAGGTGATGGTTGGTGTTAGCAATTTCTTTGCACTAAGGATGAAAGCCTCTATATCAACATATCTATGTAGGGAAACATTCATCCTGTAATGATTCATCCAAGCATTTACTAGGTCCAAAGCTCCTTTTCAAATAGTAAAATTGTAAATCCTGAATTGCCTATGAGTAAATGTACCCTTCCTGTGTGATGCTAAGTGTTCCTTGTCTGTCAAAATGAGCTAACTGATGAACTCCATTGCAGCTATCCTTAGTTGTACATGGAATGGAAATATGTGTTGATGGTAAGAGAAACCATAGACCCTCATTATTTTTAAATTCTTCTCATAATAGATATTCCCCCAAGTATGATCTCTTGGCAATTTATCAAGATATTGGCAAGGCCGCAATAGTTGAATTACCTTAATAGGCAATCTAGGTTTATCAACACCTAGGAACTTAAGAAGTGGATAGATTATCCAATTTTCAAAAGAACAAAAATCTTTCTCTCTAGATGTATAATTCCATACTCTGATCCAAAACTAAACAGGGTTAGGCTGGTTATGGTGAAACCTTTGTGGCTATAAAAAATTTAAATTCATAACTGGGAAATTATAGTACAGGATCAAATGCATGAGGCTTGAATAATGCATAAATCATGGATGATCCTTCCTACTCTGTATGTCTACAAACCCTTGATGCATCTGGTCTAGGATATACTGAATGTAATCATAATTAGAAGTGGTATGGAAGCTCTGTATGTCCAGGACCATCATCAAAATATCTAAGGTGATCCTCTCTGCCCGAACATCCTTTCCAAGCACTCTGCATAGTGCATATGATATGTAATTGATGTAGAAATTAAGATCTTTATGGAAATATGGGGTTTCTCCTGGCATGGTGGCTATATAGGTTTTAATTTTCTTAGGGACATGATGATCCCTGATCCCTTTAGCAGCAATGCCAGATTCTCTAGTGTATCTATTCTCTAGGCTCTTCAGATTTATTTCAGTAGCCATGGGGTAGTATACATTGAAGGCTTTCATGAAAGTATTCCAATCCAGGGTGAGTAGGGGCTTTCCATCATCCCTCTTAATGTTTTTGGTCAGGCGATCATATCTACTAGCCAATTCTAAAATAAAATCAACATCAACAAAGACATCAGGAACAATCAACCTGGCTAACCCATAGGTCCAAGGGTGTGAAATAGGCATGGGTTCATCACTATTAATAAAGAAATAGTTAAACAGTGAATATCCTGATGAACTTGGTGTTTTTGCATCTCTAATGTAAGATATATCATCAATTAATACCTCAGCACTAACCTTTCTATTCTGGCTTGAGCCTGGAAGAAAAGTGAGAAACTCATTTGAATAGTTTCTTTTTCCCTTTGACTCATCATGGACATCTTCACTTCTTCCACTGGTGGATGTCATACTCTGTGCTTGACTCATCTTTCTTTTTTGTTCTGTTCTCAACCCTTATCACTGATATTGAAACAAATGCTCAAAAAACCTCACCACCAACTGTGAATTTCTTTGAACTCTCAGAACACTATCAATTGCAATCTTTACTAAACTTTGAATCAAGAAAACACCTTTCTGAATCACTTACTGCTTGAAATTTCAACCCTTTTCAGAAGACACCAAGATCTCTAAAAATCTCTTCGCTCTAAGAATTAGAAGTTGGTAGAATAAAATGACAATAGACATGTATACTTACAACTGATAATTCAATGCAAATGTCTCTTCAAACTGGTAAGCTTATAATTCAGTCATTTCTACCATTAGTTTCACACACTGTGACATCAATTTTTGGTTCTAGCCATGGCATTCAAACTTTCAGATAATCAATTTCTGATGAGTGTTTTGTATATAAAACCTTATAAAATTTGAAATGAAATGGAGATCAAATCTGATTGGCTGCATTAAATCATATTACAGCTACTTTTTCCATCTGTCAAAATTTCTATACTCTAATTGGTCAGTAACTGTCCATGATGGTGCCTTAGAAAAGTCCTTATTTAACTCTAGTTTCATTCTAGCGACTGAGTGATCTCCTTGTCACTTGATGTTCTTACTAACTATAGTTTCTTCAAAAGACTTAGAGACTTCCATTATATTAAACTCCTAATTAACAGTTGTCGTGATGTCACTTAATCTCTTAACTTAACCCTTCATCTTATGGAGACATCACGACAAAGTGTTTTCTTAACTATTCTTTACCTTGCGTTGCATCTAGAGACTTTGCGACTGTGATTTCTCTATGTCACTGGATAATTTTGTTAACTCATGTTTCATCCAGAGACAACACAACTAATCACTTTAATCTTTTAATCACGTGATTTATTTCATCTTTATAATCTACATTTGGAGACAATGCAACTACCATTGATCTCACCTTCCTCGACATCTGATGGTTATTGCTAAGTCTCGTAATATTCATCAAAAACCCTAATCTTTCTTGAGACTTAGTGACAAATAGAAATGTGTCTTACATTTTCCTCTTATCTCCTGATTGCTAGATACCTTTTGACTTTTCAATCTTATCAAGCGACTGCGTGACTACCATTAGATTATATATAAAACCAATGGCTATCGCTGAATCTCTTAATCTTTATCTTGACTCATCTTTAATCACGCAACTGTGCGACAAAACCATTTTTAGTCTCACATCTAACCCTTATTTTATCCAGAGACTTAGAAACTATTGAATCTCAAGGTCGCATGATAATTTCTAAACTACAGTTATAATCAGGAGACTTCCTGACTGTTGCTAGATTAAATCTCTGATCAACAGTTGTCGCTAAGTCTCCAATTCTTTTACTTAACTCACTTCCGATCATGAGACCTATAGACAACACTAAAACTTTAATTTATGAACTTAACTCATGACCATAGGTTATATCAGGAGATAAAGTGACTAAGCAATCTCGTAGTCGCCAAATAAGATTATTAACTCTAATTTCATCAAGAGACAATGCGACTACCATAAAATCTTATTTTGAAATCAACGGTCTGCGCCAAGTCTCATAACCTTTTCAACATATTCTATTTTATTATGAGACTACCCGACCAAAGCTTTTTGCCAAGTTTCCATATCATAAGGAATATTCATTTTTTCTTATGAGACTTAGCGACTTAAGAAATAAGCACATGCACATAAACTCAGACTTAAGTCATGAAAAAGGTAACATAGAAATAGAACCAGACTAAGAATTTTAGGGATTTTTGTAATTTCAAATAAAAATTACACAAGGCCTTAGGGTTTTGACATTTTCAACTAGGTTCTGAGAAAAAACAACACTTTTAGAGGCAAACAAGTAATTTTGCACATGATTTTTAACCTTCTGGGCATAAGAATGATAGGCATCTGTTAGAAAGTGACATTGCAACCAATTATTTATTTTGTCATTGATGTCAAACCTTTACTGGTGAGACTATTGCTATCTATTTGAGTACCATATCTATTATTGATGGAGAAGATTTAACAAAAAGACCAAGTGAATGGTTGAGTTAAGGAAATTCAAAGGGTATTTGATTAGTTGGCACTCTGGCAAAGTAATTAGTTGTTTATCTTTCAAAGATAGTTTTACTGGCTATTCTGTGTCGAGCATGTTTGGCTTGTGCTGAGTAAAGTTTCTTATGATGAGAAAAGTTGCTTGTGTCGAGTAAAGTTGTTCATGATGAGAAAAAAGTTGCTCAATGTCGAGCACCATTGAAATTGCCAAGTGAAAACAGTAATGAACGCCAACTTCTAGAAGTTTGATTAATGATGAGATTTAATATCTCGGGCCAACTTAGTTGGTTTTATTGGGATATGTAATGTTAATTAAATATTGATCCATGTCATTTAATGTATGGGTAACCATAATTAATGCATAGTTTCAAGATTTAATTAGAGACTACTTTGAAGAAGGAAATGAATGCAAAGATGGGATGATCCATTGGATCTGACCTAACCTAAGATCTAAGATCTTGTTTAAGTGGCAAAATAATTTATCTAACCTAAACAGAGAGGTATATGATAACCTCAAGGGGTTATTCATGGAGTGTGTGGATAAATGAATGTGTATGTAAAAGGTTTGCATAGTTGATTTACTGTTTTAGCATGATCTAGCAAGAGAAGGAAAAAGGCAGAAGTAGAGTGTTGTATGTGTGATTGCTTGATAGATTTCCAAGCAGATCAAAAGGTAGAAATGATAATGCAGGCTATTCAGTAAGTTAACATTGGAGCTGTAATTGGATTTGAATTGCAAAGTAAGTTGTATGTACCAGATCACAACCGCTGATTACTTTCTTACCATTGTATCAGTTAAATTCTTTAACAAGGTTGACTTCATAGTCATTTTTATAAATCCTCTAACAAGGTGACATTCAGATTAGAATGTTCTAAGTCCTCTAACAAGGCCACTCCTGATAGTGTGATTAAATCCTTTAACCAGGTCACACCTAACAGTGTGTTATTGTAACCTTTAACAGGGTTGGCTCCTCACAGGGCATCACTTCATAAGAGTGAATATTTGGTAGCATGTTACTGGTGGTTTTCCCATATTGGGTTTCCACGTTAAATACTTTTGTAAAACTTGTGTGAATGCTTATGGTTTACTTTACTGTTATGTTACTGCAAGCTAATTTCAATTTATAGTAAACTGCATGACTAAAGTTGTTGATTTATGCTACTGTTGCCAAGTAGATCTAAAGTACAGAAAGTTTTATTTGCTACATCTAGACCTAAGGATAACTGATTCACCCCTCCCCTCTCAGTTATTCTAAATTCATTCTAACAATTGGTATCAAAGCATTGGTCTCCTGAAAATAGTTTGAAGGTACTTGGAGCGAAAAGATCAAGATGTATAAGAAGGAGGTTCCCAAGCTGAACAAAGATAACTTCCCTACATGGCAGAGCTTGATGAAACAATAATTGTCTGGTATTGGAGATGATGCTAAGCAAATTTTTGAACATGCCTATGTACCACCTACTGCTCCTCTCTCAGCTGTACACCTAAGAGAAAAATAAGAGCACAATCAGGCAATGTTGGAGATAGCCTCCTCATTGATTTATTCAGAGTTTGATGATATAAAGAGCTGCTCAAATGCAAAAGAGATGTGGGATAAACTTGCAACTATCTATGGTGGAGACACAAATGTGTTGAGGGATAAATCAGAAATTCTAAGAGGTAAGTTTGATGAGATGAAAATGCAAGAAGGTGAAAATGTCATTCAGTACTATGGTAGAATAAAAGAAGTTGTAAATACCATTAGAGGGGATAATGGAACTATTGATGAGAAAACCATAATGAGAAAGGTACTGAGAAATTTACTTCTAGTATATGCTATTAGAGTTTCTGCAATTCAATAATTAAGATGTACTCCTAACAATAATCTGAATCTGGAAAATCTGATAGGCAAACTCATTGCATTTGAAATGTCAAATTATGATAACTATAATCCACAAGGGATTGATTCTGCTTTTAGATCATAGCTGGTTCTCAATAAATCTAAGAAAGGAAAGAAACATGTGGACAGTGACAGTGAC
>MU223903.1:383909-421976 GCA_018584345.1 Thuja plicata
ACTTAAAATGATCCACCACACAAGGACAATGAAGCACTGAACTGGCGGTGATTTAACAACTTTTCACATTTCCGCAAACTTAACACATTAATGGCAACTGACCTCCGGGGCTGTCTTTGAAAACTGAAATAATGATTTGATCAGACCTTGCCTTCTGATAGGCACATTCTCTGATCTATAAACTATCATTCCCCAAAATGGCATCTCATGAATGTACCCGATTTGAAAGATATTAACCTTTGAAATTGCCATTTTTATTCTATTCCTGCAAACATACTGTCAAAAAATGATTTTTAATCGCCGTAATTGATTTTCAAAGGCTGACAAATGGATTAATAGGGGGCTCAAATCTGAACTGGAAGTAGTATGTCAACTTTTCAAGATAATGCAAAAATAAATTCATCAAAAGAATCAACCGGCCAAAAGTTATTCACTGGCAAAGTAGGGCATTTCGTAAACTTAACTCTTTTCTGCACTGCAAACTGAACAAACTGCCTTTGAAACTGAACTCATAGGGTCATCAAAAAGATTTTCCACAAACCCTTCTAGAGATTGATTGAATGTGATATGTATAACATGACCCCTCAGTTTTCTTCCTCTGAAAAGAAACTTTTGAACTGGTACCGATCTGCAAAGATGGCACTTTAACACTTCCTGAATTTTAACACAGTAAACATGTAGAAATCGGGTTCGGAATCAGCGAAGAAAATTGATCAACCAGATTGGTCAAGGCTTGGGAATCTTCAAAGGAGTTCATTCCTAGGTCTATAATGCAGGTCAACCTTCAATCATCCAAAATGTTCACCCGGGTATAGACTTTCGAAAGCTCAAAGTGGGTCACTTAGTAATTCTGAATTTGAATACACGGAAATCAGATTTAATCACTGTCAGAATGGTTCTTGAAAACTTGTCATCTGATTTCATAAAGATCTACAGACTGGAAAATATGGAGTGTGTGACCACTAGAACACAGTACAAAAGTAATTTTCTCAATTGGATGAATTGGTCAAAAGTTATAACATGTCAAACTGGGCTATTCAGATTTCTAGGCAGGACAAAAATGCAGACAGTTCATGAACAACCAACTTTGGGAAGTATGAAGACTTATGAAACGGATTCGGAATGACCTAAGGTTTAAAAAATAAGCTCTCTGATATGCATGGAACACATTCCCAAAGTGGAAAACTATGAGACTCAACAAGGTGTAAGATACTCAGAAGCAAAGTAGGCTCCGGCAAATTGACAATTAAGCAACATGCAGATTTAGGTGACCCCCTCAAAATGACTACTCCCTAAATATGTCAAAACTAAAATTCAGGAGCTGGGACCCACTGCATACATCAAATCAAAAGGCATTAAAGCCTCTTCCAAATTTTTATCTCATGAAAATTATCTGGGCACCTTTTTCAAGCACTCTAACTGAGCCTTCTCACACAAAATTTTCAAGGGTACTTACTTTGCTCATCTGAAAAATTTAACATGGTCACTCCAAATTTGTTCCAAATTTAGGAGTACCAACAGAAAATTCTGACAATGACACTAATAATTTTGATGACAATGATATAGAAGTTGTTTATGTTGCAATGAAAGAAGATTCTAATGATGATGAGAAAACTACACTAATCTATTATATGAGAAAAAATGATCATTGGATCATTGACAGTGGTTGTTCCCATTATATGACTGGTGACAAAGATAAGTTTGAAACCCTAAACCAATGTAAAGGAGAATATGTAAAATTTGGAAATGATTCACCATGTCTTATCAAAGGTAATGGATTGATTAATCAAACTGAAAAAATTAGATGTGATGATGTATATTGGGTTGATGATCTTAAATACAATTTGCTAAGTATTGCACAGCTGAACACTGTTGGTTACAAAGTTGAATTTCATCACAGAAAAGCTAAGCTCTATGACTCTATTGGAGAAATTGTTGGTAGTGGTTATCAGACCAAAGGTAACTTATTTTATCTAACAAAACATGCTTGTTTGCAGAATACAATGATGTTTGGTTATGGCATAAGACGTTGTGTCATGTGAACTTTGATAACTTGGTAAGCATAAGCAAACTGAAAAAGTTTAGAGGGCTACCTAAGTTAAAGAAACCTGAGAATGCTATGTGTAAACAATGTCAACTAGGAAAGATGACTAAGTCTAGTTTCAAGAGTAAAACATATGTATCAGAGGAAATTTTTGAATTGGTTCATACTGATCTATGTGGTGCCATTGGAGAAAGAAGCTATTGTGGTGCCAGATATTTTATTATATTTGTTGATGATTATTCAAGGATGATGACTGTAATGTTTCTCAAGGAAAAATTTGATGCATTCCAGTTACTCAAATGGTACCTAGCTAAAGTTGAAAAGGAAACAGACAAATATTTGAAATGCTTAAGATCTGACAGAGGTGGAGAGTTTATTTCTAATGAGTTTAACAAGTTTTGCAATGAATGAGGCATAAAAAGATAGATGTCTGCACCTAGGAATCCTACACAAAATGGTATTGTTGAATGAAGGAATAGATCTATTATGGACTGTGCCAAAACACTAATGATGGAGAAAAATGTTGCACAAAAATACTGGAAAGAGGCTGTAAGTACTATAGTCTATAAATTGAATAGAGTTCAAGTGAAGAAAGGTACTAATGCTACACCTTATGAACTTTGGTATGGTTATGCACCTAGTGTAAAGTATTTTAATGTCTTTGGAAGCAAATGCTTTATACTGAAAGACAATAGAAATGGAAAATTAGATGCTAAAGGAGAAGAACGCATATTTCTTGGTTAGTCAAGAAAAAGCAAAGAATACAAATGTTTGAATACTGATACTAACAAAATTGTTGAAAGTGCCAATGTAAGAATTGGTGAGTTTGCAGAAAGAAATGAAGCTGAAAGTACACAAGAACCTAAAAGCTATAGATCATTCATATATCTAGATGAGGAAGATTCTAATTCACTACCTGAGACTACTGCTATAAAACAACATGCACCTACTGAGTCACAAAGTTGAGTTGCTGAGCAACTGGAAGTGAATGCCAAGCTATTTGATGGAGATGTCGAGTCACAGAACCAACCAGAACTAAATACTAACAATGAACCTAAAGAAAGGACTGAGCCTACCCTAGAAAAATATGTGAGAAGGAATCACAATTCTGATCAAATCATTGGGTCAAAGGATTCTATTGTTATGACAAGAAGTTGAAAAATGACACATGTCTGTTATGTGAGTTTGAGCCAAGAACAGTGAAAGATGCTTTAGAAAATGAAGATTGGATATAAGCAATGAATGAGGAAATTGAACAAGTTGAGAAGAACAAAACTTGGACACTTGTACCTAGGCTAAACGATAAAAATGTAATTGGCACAAAGCAGGTATTCAGGAACAAACTAAATGAACATGGAGAAGTGACAAGAAACAAAGCTAGACTGGTATGCAAGGGTTATGCATAGGAGGAAGGGATTGACTATGGTGAAACCTTCGCCCTAGTTGCAAGATTGGAAGGTGTCAGAACCTTACTTGCATATGTAGCCTACAAAGGACTCAAAGCTTATCGGATGGATGTGAAATATGCATTTCTTAATGGTATCTTGGAAGAAGAAGTATATATTGAGCAAGTTGATGGCTTTGTAGACCCAAACAAAAGGGATATGGTTTTCAGATTACACAAAGCATTATATGGATTGAAGCAAGTGCCAATAGCATGGTATGAGAGATTGTACAATTATCTGATCAAGATTGGATTTGCTAGAACAAATGACAACAATAATTTGTACTTAAAGATAGAGAAAAACAAAGGTACATTATTAGCTGAAATTTTTGTGGATGACATCATTTTTAGTGGACAAGATGTGTTATGTCAAAAATTTGCAACAGAGATGCAAACAAAGTTTGAGATGTCTATGTTTGGTGAAATAATATTCTTTGTTGGATTACAAATTTATCAAATGAAGAATGGTATCTATATCACTCAATCTAAATATATCAAAGAGATACTGAAAGCTTTTAGAATGGAAGAGTTTGAACCAGTGAGTACACCCATGGCTACTAGACAAAATCTAACAAAGATGATGACACAAAAGAGGTGAACCAAACACTCTACAGGTCAATGATTGGAAGACTACAATATGTTGTTCATAGTAGACCTGACATTGGCATGGTAGCTGGGATTATAGCAAGGTTTTCTGCTAATCCTAAAGAAAATCACATGATGGCAGTAAAAAGGATTCTGAGATATTTAAAAGGAACTGAGGACTATGGTCTATACTACAAAAAGAATGAAAAGTTTGAACTCAAAGTCTACACTGATTCTGACTGGGCTAGAAATGTTGATGACAGGAAAAGCACTACTGGTGGAGCATTTCTTTTAGGAAAGAAATTGATCTTCTGGACAAGAAAGAAACAAAACTACACCTCATAATCTACAGCTGAAGCCGAGTATGTGGCAGCAGTAGTTAACTGTTCTAACATTGTGTGGTTGAAGATACTACTGAAAGGTATGAAGGAAGAAATCACTGATCGAGTTGTCATATATTGTGATAATACAAGTGCTACTAATATTTCTAAAAATCCTATGATGCACTCAAAAACAAAGCATATAGCTATCAAGTATCACTACTTGAGGGAGCTAGTTCAGAGTAAAGAAGTGAGATTGGATTATGTGAACACTAAAGAACAATTAGCAGACATATTCACAAAAGCACTACCCAAGGATGCTCATGAGTATCTACGAGGTAAATTGAGGGTGATTCCCCTAACTGGGGCTAATTAAGTTTTGTATGGTACTATTGCATCAAATATTACATTCAGAATATTTGACACATTGATGCACAGTAAGTCACACTTTAGAATGCTGGCTAAAGTTGTGAAGATGAACAAGGACAGAAAAGAAAAATTAGTCATAATCAAGATGAGAGGATCAGCATGATACTAAAGATGAACATGATAAAGATTTTGACATCTTTGGCATTGTTGTCAAAGAGGGGGAGATTACCTATGAAGAGGAAAAAGTGAAGAAGAGATTACCTATAAAAGATTGCAGAGAAAGAGAGATTACAAAGAGGGAAAGATTACAAAGAGGCAAAAGTTACTATCTATTGAAAACATTGAAGTGATTATCTACTCAGAGGGAGTCTACAGATGATTAGACACAGATGATTACAGTGTGATCAGACACAGAGGGAGAAATGTTTTACAAATAAAGAATTAGAATGAAGCTAAAGAAATTAATAAAAATTCATTCATATCAAGGAACACAGGTGAATTTTTGGATTAGTTGGTAACTATGTTTGTTAAATCATTGTTTTAATAATTTGTGTTGCCATCAATACCAAAGAGGGAGATTGTTGGAAAGTGACATTGCAAGCAATTATTTATTTTGTCATTGATGTCAAACCTTTACTGGTGAGACTATTGGTATCTATTTGAGTACCATATCTATTGTTGATGGAGAAGATTTAACAAGAAGACCAAGTGAATGGTTGAGCTAAGGCAATTCAAAGGGTATTTGATCAGTTGGCACTCTGGCAAAGTAATTAGTTGTTTATCTTTCAAAGACAATTTTACTAGATGTTCTGTGCCGAGTAGGTTTGGCTTGTGCTGAGTAAAGTTTCTTATAACAAGCAAAGTTGCTTGTGCTGAGTAAATTTTTTCGTGACGAGAAAAATGTTGCTCAATGCTGAGCACCATTGAAATTGCCGAGTGAAAATAGTAATGAAGGCTGACTTACAGAATTTTGATTAATGATGAGATTTAAGATATTTGGCTGACTTAGTTATTTTTATTGGGATATGTGATGTTAATTCAAGATTTATCCATGTCATTCAATCTATGGGTAACCGTAATTAATGCATGGTTTCAATATTTAATTAGAGACAACTTTAGAGAAGTAAATGAATGCAAAGATGGGATGATCCATTGGATCTGACCTAACCTAAGATCTATGATCTTGTTTAAGCTGCAAAAAGATTTATCTAACCTAAACAAAGAGGTTTATGATAACCTCAAGGGGTTATTCATGGAGTGTGTGGATAAATGAATGTGTATGCAAAAGTTTTGCATAGTTGATTTAGTGTTTTAGCATGATCTAGCAAGAGAAGGCAAAAGGCAAAAGCAGAGTGTTGTATGTGTCATTGCTTGATGGATTTCCAAGTAGATCAGAAGGTAGAAATGACAATGCAAACTATTCAGTAAGTAAAAATCAAAGCTGTAATTGGATCTGAATTGCAAAGTAAGTTGTATGTACTAGATCACAACTACTGATTACTTTCTTACCATTGTATCAGTTAAATCCTTTAACAAGGTTGACTTAACAGTCATTTTTATAAATCCTCTAATAAGGTGACATTCAGATTGGAATGTTCTAATTCCTTTAACAAGGAACTCCTGAAAGGGTGATTAAATCCTTTAACCAGGTCACACCTAACAGTGTGTTATTGTAACCTTTAATAGGGTTGGCTCCTCACAGGGCATCACTTCAAAAGAGTGAATATTTGGTAGCATGTTACTGGTGGTTTTTCCCATATTGGGTTTCCATGTTAAATGCTTATGTCAAAATTGTGTGAATGCTTATGGTTTACTTTACTGTTATGTTACTGCAAGCTAATTTCAATTTACAGTAAACTGCATGATTAAAGTTGTTGATTTATGTTACTACTACCAAGTAGATCGCAAGTACATAAATTTTTATTTGCTACATCTAGACTTGAGGATAACTGATTCACCCCTCCCCTCTTAGTTATTCTTAATTCATTCTAACAACATCTTAAAAATTTTATAGGGAAAACTCCAAAACATGAAATACAACCTACAGTGGCTCTATCTGAGGATGGCTAAGCATAGTTTATGGCAAAGAATCTCAGAATCTCTAGTTGTGGACCTCTTATTGATGTAGACTAAACTACTGCTTAAGGGAAACACACAATTGAAAGGAACTATATACAATATAATACGTACTTACTTGTGCATAAAACTTTGCTTTTCAATTGAATAAGGGTTTTAGAAATTGCCCATGCACTAGCAACTCAAAATCTTCTCCATCCATGTTCTTCAATAAATAGGAATATTTTCCAAAGCTTTGTGAAATAACAAATGGCCCAAGCCATAAAGATTCAAAATTTTTATGCTTTCCTTTATCTTCTGATCTCATATTCCACTGAAGAACTAGGTCATCTGGTTGGAATTTTCTATTAGTAGCCTTTCTGTCAAACATATATTTCTTCTTCTATTGTAATTTGATGTTTTCCTTCTGGCTATCTCTTCTTGTCTCATCCAACTCTGTAAATTGAATCATTCTATTATGGATACTGTCTGAAACATCTAACTACTCTTCATGCATGAACTGATATACTGGTAACAGATTGTTTATAGGCATTTTTTACTGTAAACCATTTACCAATTCAAATGGTGACTTACCAGTGGCCTTCTTAACTATTATTTTGTTAGTCCAAAGTGCTAACCTTAGTTTGGTATGCTATGGTCTCTTATTCTTTTCAAGAGTCTTTTTCAATATTTCAGTATACTTTTGTTACTAGATTCAGCTTGTCCATTTTCTTGTGGGTGGTATGGGGATGAATATGACATTATGATATGATACTTCTCACAGAAATCTATTATCTCATCTAATCTAAAGCACATCACATTATCCATTACTAACTTTCAAGGTACACCAAATCTAGTCAGAATATTCTCCATTAGAAATTCAGTGACTACATTACTTGTTGCCTTTTTGTAGGAATGGCTTCAATCCACTTTGTAAAATAATCAGTGGCTACCAGTATCCAATTGTGTCCTTCACTGGATTTTCCTGCAAGCTCACCAATAAAATCAATTCACCACATAGAGAAAGGGGCTTCATCACTTACTGGGTTTAATAATAGGGCTCCTAAAAATTTGAGCTTATTTGAGAACCTCTGACAAGGTTCACATTTTTTGACATATGCATATGTATCTTTAAATAAACAAGGCCAATAGTATCTAGCCATTAAAATTTTGTGGGCAGTGGTCTTGGCAGAAAAGATACCTCCACACTCCCCTACATGCATCTCACTTAAAACTTTCTCAGATTGGCTTTGATCTAAACATAACAACAATACACCATTTTTGTCTTTCCAATACAAATCTCCTTTGACTAAGGTGTATTTTTGAGCCTGCAGTTTGAGACTTCTCTTTTGATTGTTAGTCATAGCATCAGGACACTTGGAATTCTTTAAAAAGTACACAATATCAGCATAAAATGGTTGTCTTTCTATACTTGTAATTGTTTGATCATGTGTCTCTATATCATTTACTTGTACTAAATCCAATTTATCCTCTGTCATGAGTTTTTCTAAACCCTAACCTCTTACCAACTTTGTAATGTGGATTTCAAGATTAAATTCTTGAATTCTATTTATCCACTTACACCTCTTACCAGTCACTTCTGACTAAGTAAGAATATCCTTTACCGTTGAGTGAGGGACATATGCTTGCACATTAGCACAGACCAAATATGGCCTAAAAGATTTTACAACTTTTACTAAAGCATATGCCTACTTCTCCATCATCTCATAATTTAGCTCTGTAGCTTGGAGAGATTTACTATAAAAGGCTATTGGATGCTCAAATCCTTCTTCATCTCTTTGTAGTGAAACAACAACAATTATGTTATAAGATGCAAACAAAAATAGAGAAAATGGATTACTGTAATCAGGTGATTTTAGAACATGAGCCTCTTTCACTGCCTTCTTTATTCTCTTAACTGCCATTTGAGCTTCTTCATTCCAATTAAATTTTGCATCCCTTTTCAGCAACTTTCTAATAGGTTTAACAATTTCTTGAAAGTTTGCTATAAATCTTCTGACAAAATTTATCTTTCCTAAGAAATATTGAACTCCCTTTAAATTTTATGGAGCAGTGACCTTTTGGATTGCTTCTATTCTTTCAATGTCTATTCTTACTCCATCCTTAAACACTATGTGTCCTGGCAACTTTCCTTCTTGTACTGCAAAGTGACATTTCTTAGGATTTAATGTAACGCCGTATTCTAAAGATTTGTTGAAAATTTTACCCAGGTGTTCACTGTGATCCTCAGCTTTTTTAGAGTATAAATTTAAATCATCTTGATAAATGACCATGAACAAGTCAATAAATTCCTTAAAAGCAACATCCATGGCCCTCTGAAAAGTTACTCTTGTATTTATCAATCCAAATGGCATTCTGATATAAACATAAGCTCCCCAAGGAGTGGTAACTATAGTCTTGTATTGCTCTAATTCCTTTATTAAAACTTGGTTGTAGCCTGAGAAACTGTCCATCATTGATAGCAGCTCACAACCAGTTACTTTATGTAACATTGCCTCCATGTTGGGTAAAGAGTAATTATCTTTTAGTGAGGCAATATTCAAATTTATGAAATCTACACATAATCTGAAGTCACCATTCTTTTTTATTACTGGTACCAAATTTGAAACCCATGTTGAGTGTCTGATAGGCGCGATAATCCCAGTATCTTTTAACTTCATCAATTCTTGCTGCATCTTAGGAGCCAACAAAGGATTAATAGGCCTCTATTTTTTCCTAAATGGTTTCACCTCTGATTTTAGTGGGATCTCATGTTGGAAAAGTTCCTCCCTATAAGCCTTTAGATCCTCATATGACCATGCAAAAACATGCTTATATTTTCTCAATAATTTAATAAAATTTGTCCTTATATGGGAACCTAAACCTTTTCCAATGTAAACAACTTGAGGGTTGGTTTCTGATCCTAAGTTAATTTCATCCAAGTCTTCAATCTTAGCATTGCTTATCTTTTTTGAGTGATCATTCTGACTACTAAACAATGCTTCAAGTTCAACCAGACCCTTAGGAATCTAATTGGAACTCAATTGGACAACCTCATTTCCTAAGACATAGTCTTTACCATTATTATTCTCAAGTAAGGTATTGCATTCTATGCACTAATTCTCATAATTTTCTAGACACTTAATGAATTTCAAAATATCTTGGTCATCCTGAAAAAATTGCCAATTGTATATATTATCTGGAACAACTGGCCTGGTCTTAACTTCAAGTATTGATACCCCATGTAAGGTTTGATCATTAGTTTTTAGAGCTACATTTACTAATAAATCTGCCATTATATTCTTAGACCTTTCTATCCAACCTATATCAAAGGCATCAAAAATTTCAATCTGATCCCAAATAGCATATTTATACATTTTTAATCTATCATTTTTTACTGCATATTTCGATCTTATTTGGGCTACCACTAATTCAGAATCACCATAAACTTTTAAACATTTCATTCCATGTTTGATGGCAATGTCTATCTCTAAAGATAAAGCCTCATACTCCGTTGTATTATTTGTACACTAAAATGCTAGCAAAAAAGAATATTTGAAAGTGGTACCTGATGGAGATACAAGTAGTACACCAACTCTTGATCCTTCTTTTGAGAAAGCTCCATCAAAATACATTTTCCATAAATCAATACCTTGTACAGCTAATTCTTTAACTAGAGGATCAATATTTTAACTCTGATGATGATGATCACTCCTTTGTACTCTGAAGTTCTCCATATCCACGTCAATATAGTAATTAATGTTAGTGTATTCATACCATTCAATAATGTGAGGAGTCCTACCTTCTCTTGACACTTTAACATTATTTCCAGCAATGTTAAAAGTAGCATATGATAAATCACTTTGTATACTACCTCCCATTGAAGCACTCTATTTTATGGATAGTAACATCCCATAATGTGGTGGTATGTCAACAACAAGAACATTTATAGTTAAAACCACATCAGGACACACTGCTAATTTATAAGGCATGGCTTTAATAGTACCAATAATAGGGACTTCCCTAGAATCCATTACTTGACATCTCCCATGAGGAGTTTCCACTTGTAATCCCATAGACTTCATAATTTCTACTAGCATGACAGTGTTTGATGCTCCTGAATCAATCATACAGTTCTTAAGCATCCTTCCATTAATTACTAGTGTTAGAAAGAATGGGTCAACAACCTTAGGAGAAGTAGTTGTGTTCAAGAAAATATGAGGAATCTCAGAAATCATTACTTCATCTTCCTTCCCTTTGTTATTTGGTCTCTTTTCAACATTTTATGGACTTTGAACTTTCATTGTAGGCACACTGTTCAACAATGATAAAACCTTTTCTTTATGTTCCTTGATCCTCATCATTTCTAAAAATGGAACTTTTACTATCATTTGAGATAAACGGTGGCCCATGTCTACTGGAATAAACTTTACCTCTGAGGACTTTGGTTTTTCAACAATAATATTACTTTCCTCAATCTGTATGTTCAGAGTTGGTTCTTCTTTATTAGATTTTTTATTTTCTATCTTAAGAGAAGAAGTACTTTGTTTATTATACCTTTTATTTTCCTTCTTGTACAACAATAGGCTATATAGGTTTAGTTACAATTTTGACCTTAGGTTTGTTTGCATTTTCCCTAGGTCCATCTTTCTTTTGTATATATTTGGTGTCTATTATATTTTCTTTTATAAATACACCAGGTGGTTGACTACCACTACCACCAAGTACTCTATTTCTTAAGTGATAATTGCTTCTTTCTTTGTTCACTAGATCTGTAGTAATTGTTTCTTTTTCTTCATCTGAAGCCTTTCTAACCAATGGAAGGCCTTGATTATTTTGTGCATAACATCTTACATGGTCATCTATTTCTTCTATTTCATTGTCTAATTTTTTTTTTTGATGATGAATCTCTATATTTCCTTGTGAACCATATGAATCATGAATTTCATTTTCATTATCTGAATCTACATCATGACATGAATAGGCATTTGTCATATTATAATCATGTTGTTCACTTTAATCATTCCCTTGTTCTTCATTTGCTTTCAGATCTAAGGAAACAATGCAAAAATTAGGATTATGTCAGGCTTCACAAGCCTCACACAAGAAATCATCATTACACAAATGGACAACATTTTTACATAGAGGGTCTAGAGTTATGTTCTCAAACTTTTCCTTTCTAGGTGGATCAATAGGCTTCCCATCCTTAAAATGAGTTCCATAAGGATGATTTTGCATTCTATTCTGAGGATTGTAAGTGTTATTATAGGAAATCCTATTATTTTGAGGAGCCCTATACTCTTTATATTCTGGTTCCTTTAGGTTACTCCTACTAAACCGTGAATCATCTCTCCTATTCAGTTTACTAGACACCATTCTATTCATCTCAATATTTATTGCTATCTTGTAAGTATCAATGAGGGTTCTAGGGTTTTTATCCCTAAGAGAATAACCCATTTTAGAATAAAAATCATTTAAATAGGTTGCTATACATACCTCCTCATCCAACCTTATTTTCTAAAATAGTTTATGCATAGCTCTTTGGAATCTGGTATTGAACTCAGTGACCTTTTCATTATAGTTCTTTTTGATGTTATTTAACTCATTCAGCAAGAACCCTTTATTTGTCTTATCACCATATTGGTCTTTAAATAACTCAATTAACTCATCCATGGAAGCAACAGTGCCATTAGAAAGAATTCTAAACTATTCTCTAGCATCCTCTACTAGAGACTGAACAAAAAGCTTCATCAACACATCTTCATGAGTGATATTCAAATCATCAACAAAATCAATGAATTTTCTTAAATGTACTTGAAAAGAGATGACATTATTACCTGCAAATTTTGGGAGCTTTTCTCCTACATCACCCACATCTTTTTGAAATGCATTTGGATATCTAGGAATGCCAATAAAATTAAATTTCTTATACCTTTTAGGATTCAATGGTTTCCTTTGGAAATTATTAGTCTCTTTGAAAGTAGTAGCTTTTGTTTTGGAAGATGTTGTGTTTTCAATTCCAGCATAAGAACATTTGGAAGACTGCAAAAAATCTATTTTCTTTTTCATTTCTATTGTTGTAGCTTCCATATGAGCTTTTTCTAGCATCTTTTCTAGGGTTTCTTTTTCTATTCTTATTCTTTCAAGATCAATATCCAATTTGGACATTTACTCTGTTAAGGCTTTCTGAACTTTAGGTTCTTTAGGTTTTCTTTTAGTGATCTTTTATTTACCTTTGTCCTTAACATTTTATGAACTAGAAGCTCTATGAGTAGCAGGTATTTCATGGTCCTTTTGAGATGTCATAGTATTCCTTATATTTTTATGCCTTAAGGATCTTCTTTTACTTCTATCAACATCCTTATGCTCATGTTTTTTCTTTCTAAGTTATTTTTCTCTTTTCATCTGTTGAATAAGGGCAAGATGTTTCATGATGAGTCTTTCTTCCTTAGCAAGCTCATCAGAAGGAAATTTCTTAGCATCTAAACTGATTGTATCTATTCCTTCTCTCTCACTAGAAGTGCTGGTAACTGTATAGGTGTCTAGTCCAAGACTTGGGGCTTGGGCTTCTAAATACTTTGAGGCACTTTCTTCTTGACTAGTCAGGTTATTAATTTTCCATCTAGTGCTATTATATTCACTTATTTAAGGAGAATCATCGATACTTTCTTGGTTTTTCTTCTGCATCCAAGACATCCTATCCTTTGAAGTAGTGGGAATCCCACCATCCAATGCAACTTCAGGATTATTTCTCATTCTTGACCTAGTATTCATTCTGAAAGATGGTTACTTAACTTGTTACTGATCACAAAGATTTAACTTTAGAGTCACCACCCAACAGTTGTTTGGGATGAATGAATACTATCTAAATGACCTTGGCAACAACAACTATAAATATACTATCTTTTAAAACCTCAAAGATTCTAAATACTCTTATCAATATTTTACAATCTCTAATTCCCCAGCAGAGTCACCAATTTGTTATGCGACTCAGACATGCTAATCTTGAGACTAGTATTTAAAAGATTTGAATTGACACACTAGATATTCTAGGATGAATTTGAATACGATTGATTATATATATTCCCTAGAAGCGTAACCAATTTTTTAGGTGACTCAGATGGGCTAAGCTTGAGACTAGTATTTAAAAGATTTGAATTGATGAATAGATATTCTAGGATGACTTTGAATATGATTGATTATATATATTCCCAAACAGAGTTGCCAATTTGTTAGGTGACTCGGATGATCTAATCTTAAGACTGGTATTTAAAATATTTTAATTGATGCACTAGAGATTCTAGGATGACTTTGAATATGATTGATTATATCTATTCCCCACCAGAGTCACCAATTTGTTAGCTCCTTTTCTTGCAGCATAACCTTAAAATGACAGTATACTTATATACTTGAATGCAAACTCCCTTTTATACAAGAGGAAGGCTAATTGATGAGGTATTTGATAATAATAGGAATACCTATTATCACCTCCTTTATTCAACTCCATAGACTCATGCAAGTATTGCCTATAAAAGATTATTGATTCTTCAGTCAATATATTTAGTGGACTAGTTCATTCAATGGTTTGTTACTTCTAAGCTCACTGTAACAAATTATAAAATACCTTGGAGATTGCAATGATTAATTTGAAACAGAGTACTATAATCCAGGATATGGTCCTGATAACATGAACCAATAAGATAAGGACTTTCATCCTTCTTCCTTTTACTTTTAGGAGGGGCAAACTAATGATCCTCTCTTCAAGGAATCAACAAACTGAACCGTACTCTAAAATACAATCGCTTGAATCGAATTATTTTTTTTGTGGTGTATATAATTAAGTAATTTTAAAATATTGGATTGTATATCAATTACTTCGCAAACACAAAACCAGTGCCTAATCCCTGGGCTATGAGTCAATATCTTGTATAAATCCACAGTAAGGTGATCAATAAAACACTTGCAATAAAGATAGAATACCTTATACACTATCCTCTTTGTACAAATTTGTCATCCAATCCTCAAACTAATGTTATGTTCCTTGGGTTACTTGAAACAATTTTAATCCTTCCTTGAAGGAACTTACAAGTAACTACACAATCACCTTATGATCGGTATGCTTAAATGCCTTATAGATAAACACACAAGAACTATAATAGAAATGCAAAGAGACAATTTAGATGCAGAAAAGAGATTGAAAAATATTTATATTGATGTCTTAAAGCTTAAAATACATCTAGATAGACAAAATAGTACAAAGGCTTAGACACAATTTTAGTCTGCCTTGTAATTCTATTAAAATTTCCAACTCCCCTATCAATAATAGGTTAAAATTAGATATATATAGTCTCAGATAATCTTGGAATCCTTAAGACATGGATGCAACAAGATTCAAATGATTTGGAGACCTAACCCTAAAAACATAGAAAGAGGCAAAAGACAAGAAAGCTCCAAGCGGTGGGACGAAAAAAAAAAGAATAAGATTTAATTTTCACTTTGTCCTTTTGTGGATGTTGGCACCTTTGTCTGCATGTATTCAGGATAGTATTTGATAGTTGTAACAAGATTTAGAGACCGCCAACATAGGATAACCTACACTAATCTCTTCAATATTAATAACCTTCATATGCTCATAGATCAGGTTCCATGTGTCCCTTTTATTCTTCATCTGTGACATCCAAGTCAACTGTGACAAGCTTCTTTTTCTTGGGATTTGTCATGATATCCCATGTAGTCACATCTTCCCCTTTAGGCCACTCAAAATTTTTAATACTT
Organism: Thuja plicata; assembly: GCA_018584345.1. Taxonomy (NCBI): domain Eukaryota; kingdom Viridiplantae; phylum Streptophyta; class Pinopsida; order Cupressales; family Cupressaceae; genus Thuja; species Thuja plicata. The sequence continues at coordinate 399,502 of MU223903.1, forward strand.
TCTAGTTGAGCCTTTTGCCTTTCCCACCTAGCATATGTTATTCTTTTAACATCTATGATGAGCTTATTATGGTTTGTTTCTACCTTTATTACCTATCTAGAAGTTTGTTGTACCTCTCCATGTCTAATTCTCCCTGATTAGGTACATAAATGTTTTTATTGGGGTGCAAACTATCAAATTCTGATCCCTATAGCCCTAATGGCTCGATTTGATCATCCTCAGTTCTAATAGGGGGTACAATCCTACTATAACCTACCCCAAACATCTTCAACTTTGCATCAATTTGATTTCCTTTTCCTTTGAAGAAAGACAAGGTAGCCCCAATATGCTCTATCTCTGTACCAACCATGGTTACTATTTCTACCAGATCTGACCTTAATGGTTGTACAGATTCCAACCTCTCACAAAGTTATGTTCTTCCATACCAAGTTGGATAATAAGGATTCAAAATCATCAAAACATTAGCCACCTCTGCTTGTAGGCCTGACAACTAGCCATAGGCCTCATACACCACCTCAATCTTATCTTTGATTATGTCAATTCTATGTTGCAAAATTGAAGTCAAATATTCCAAAACAAGATTATTATGCTCTATGACTTATTTCTCTATTCCAGAAGGTATCTCCCCTGTATCTTCTGTTTGGATTTCAACATCAATTACTTCTTTTGGCTCAACAGGGGCAGGTTTTGTTATTTCTAGTAGCTACTTGGTTAACTCATCTATGAGTTTCTCTTGTTCTTTGATTTTCACCAATGCTAGCTCCCTATCTTTAGCAATATCACTAGTATCACTAGTGATTTTCTGCAATTTCTCTGATAATTAGGCTTTCTTTGCCTCATTGAGCTGAGAAAAGTGAGTCAATACATGGGATATCTCCAAATCCCCTATATTTTGGAAGGTCCATATGATCTTATTACCCTCCATTTTCTAATGAATATTTAGAAGGGCTGGGATTTTGATCTCTAGGAGCTAAGCTCCACATTACAAGTGCCTAAGATTTAGGGTTATATCCAAACCCTCTGACCATATCTCCTACCTGAGTCTCACATGACAATTTAACATTAGGTTGTCTTCTTATTTGATCTATAATAAATGTTGAGGATAAATCCTAGCCTTCTACAAATAATATCCCACTGGCCTTAACAAGTTGTCTTGCTTGTTCTGGTGTGATTTCCTCAAATTCAGGATCATAATCCTACAATGTTTTTAAGGCTTCCTAAGTGACTGGATCACCACCTGCCAATTGTAAATATTTTATAATTTGTTTTTTCTTATTCCATATGATAAAAAACTTGAATTCTCTTATCTTGATGAAGTTGGCATCCTTGAGGAATTCCTCTTGATGCATCAACCTCTCATTTGTACATGAACTAGGAGGTAATTATTCCTCTTCTTTTGTATCCTTTTGCAGTTTTTTCCTTCCCTGATCTATTTTCTCAAGAAATGATCATAGGTTATGTTTCCAATTATCAGAGCTCCAACTCTATCTGTCTTCCTTTTCCTAGAAGGTTCCCCTATTTCTATTTTTTTTCTCTTTTGTGGGGGTTCATTTGTCACTTCCTTCTTTGGGACCTCTGTTAGGTCAATGATATCCTCCCCCTCAACTGCCTTCTCTAATGCAACTACTTGATAATCTGGATAGGCAATAGGTAAAGGATAGCCCTCATCACTATCATCATCATACTCTAAATTAGAGTGCTTAGGTTGACCTTTCTCAGGAACCACTAATGCATTTCCCAATTGATTGCACAAAAGAGTATGGGATTCAATCATTGCATCTAGCCTTTTCAGATAAGGCATATTAGGGTAGAAACCTCCAAACTTCATTCCCTTTCTTTTCACCTGCCTCTCCAGGTCTATAAGTTCTGTTGGTTATGTTCCTTGTTTGGAAGGTTTACCCTAAGAGATTCTTGAGGTCTCTGATTTTCCTATACCTATAAGGTTAATATTTATATTTGAAATCATTTACATCTCTTTGCAATTTGTGTTTTTGTCTAAAACCTAGTTCGAAATGTCTAAAACCCTAAATGCTTAGTCCAGGTTCTATTTTTGTGTTACCTTTTTTATGTTTTAAGTCAGAACTTATTTTCATGTGCTTATTACCTTGTCACTGAGTCTCATTAGAAAAACATAATATTCTTTATGGTATTGAGACTTAGCAGAAAGATTTGGTCGCGTTGTCTCTTAATGAAATGTAATATGCCAAAGTGGATATGAGACTTGATGTGGAGTGTTCATCTCAGAAAGGATCCAAAGAAGGGTTGCTTTGTCTCTTGAATGAAGCGGGGTTAGTTATTTCATTTGGTAACTTTGATTTTTCCCCAGTCGCGTTGTCTCTTAACAAACTCGTGGTTTTGAGTTAACTTTTTGGGTTAAGACAAACAGTGTTGTCAGGAGGTTGTTTGATCAAATAGAGGTTAATGAATTTCTTGAGCGATATAGAAAATTGGTTTTTCACAAACTCTCCATAAAATGAAAGGTTAAGTTAGTATATCATGAGATATCGCAACAACCATGGATCAAAGAGTTAATCTAATAGCATTTGTTGAGTCTCCTGAAGGAATTGCAGTCAGTAAAAACATTAAGTGACAAAGAGATTGTTCAGTCACTAAGTCACTAGAAATAAATTAGAGTTAAAATAGACTTTTTAGGGATGCCATCATGAATAGTTATTAACCAATCATATTTTAAGGATTTTGACAGAAGGAAACATAGCCATAGTATGAGTTAGTGCAGCCAAATAGATGTGTTTTCAATTATATTTTGAATTTTATAAGGTTTTTTATGCGAAATCACTTATCAAGAATTGATTGTCTGATAGAATGAATGACATGGATAATGCTAGAAATTGATGTCACGGTATATGAAGCTCATAATGAAGTGATGGAATTATTAGCCAGAAGTGACAATCCGCATTCAATTGGAAATTATAAGTATACTTGTCCATTATCATTTCATTTTACCAAGCTTTTGTTTCTCAGAGTGAAGTGTTTACAAAGTTTTAGTGTGCTTATGAGAATTTGAAATTTCTAGTAGCAAGTTATTCTTAGGGTGATTGTTTGATTTTAAATTTAGTAAAGGTTGTCGTTGTAGTTGACAGTGTTCCAGAGTTCAGAATTATAGAATTTCAGCATAATTTATAGTTGTGGTGAGGGTTTGATAGTATTTGTTTCAATATTGGTATTTAGGGTTGTGATCAAAATAGAACTAGGGTTTGGGTTAGGCCCAGAGTATGGAGTCTACTAGTGGGAGAAACAAAGATGTTGAGGATGATTCAAAAGGAAAGAGAAACTTCTCAAGTGAATTCCTCTCTCTGCTTCCTGGTTCTAGTCAAAATCGAAAGGTTAGTGCAAATGTTCTGATTGATGATATGGCATTTCTTAGAGATGATAAAACACTAGGGTAGTCAGGATATTCACTTTTTAATTACTTTTATAACAATAGTGATGAACCCATGCCTGTCTCGAATCCTTGGACCTGTGGTTTGGCCAAATTATTAGTTCCTGATGTCTTTGTTGATGTAGACTTCATATTAGAATTGGCCAGTAGATATGACCCTTTGATAAAAACCATTAAGAGGGATGATGGAAAGCCTCTACTCACCCTGGACAAGAATTTCTTTATGAGAACCTTTAATGTGTATTACCCAATGGATACTCTGATAAATTTGAAGAGTTTGGAAAACAGATATACCAGGGAGTCTGGTAATGCTACTAAATTGGTCAGGGCCCATCATGTCCCTAAGAAAATGAAGTACTATGTAACCCCTATGGTAGGAACAACCCCATACTTATTTAAGGAGCTAAACTTTTATGTGAAGTACATTGCATATGCACTATGTAGAGTGCTTGGGAGAGATGTTGGAGAAGAAAGAATTACTTCTGACATTTTGATGATGGTGTTAGATATGTAGAGTGTTCACACCACTTCAAATTATGATTATACTCAATATATTATTGATCAAATGCACCAGGGGTTTATTGACATAAAATATAAGAAGGGTCATCCAGAATTTATGCATTATTCAATACTTATGCATAAGATTCTTTATTACAATTATCTCGGTTTGGACTGCCAATCACTATGGCCGCAAAGATTTCACCATAATCAACCCAACCCTATTCAGTTTTGGACCATAGTGTGCAATTACACATCTAGAAAATAGGAGTTTTGTGATTTTGAGAATTGGATAATATATCCATTGCTTAAGTTCTTAGGAGTTGATAAGCCTAGATTGCCAGTTAGGGTAATTCAATTGTCGAGGCTCTGTCAGTATTTGGACAAATGGTTAGGAGATCATAATTGGGGAGATTTATACTATGAGCAAAAGTTTACCCTCATAAGGGTTTATGGTTTCCCTTACCCTCCACATATTTTTCCATTTCATGTGCCACCTAGGATAGCTACCATGGAGTTCATCTAGAAGCTCATTTTAATAGATAAAGAGCACCTCGCTCCACATAGGAAGGGAACTTTTACCCCTAGGAAGTTCAATATTTACAATTTTCTAATTGGAAAAGGGGCCCTAGATCAGGTGAATGCGTGATTGAATCATTATAGAATGAATGTATCCCTACATAGACATGTTGACACAGAGGGGTTCATTCTGAGTGCGAGGAAGTTTCTTACACCCACCAACCCTTAGACAAAAATACATGAAGAATGTATGGAGGAAGCTCTGATAAGAAATATCTTAAAGGATGAAGAGGTTAGTAAAAGAGAAAATAAATTTAATGAGCTCATTGATTTGGAGAGACAGGTAAGGAGAAAAGGAATGAGTTTTGGAGGGTTCTACCCTAATTTTCCTTATATCAAGAGGCTAGATGCAATGATTGATAATCACACACTCTTGTGTAATCAATTGGAAGATGCATTAGTAGTGCCAGAAAAGGGCCACAAACATCATTCAGAATCTGAATATGATGATGATAGTGACCAAGGTTACCCTTCAGCTTCTACCAATCTAGAATATTAGGCAATTGCATATGGTCAGCCAGATGAAGGGGAAAATATTGTTGACCTAACAGAGGTCCCAGAAAAGGAAATGTCAGATGAGCCCTTCTTAAAAAACAAAAGGTGGAAGTAGGGGATCCTTCTAAGAAAAGAAGAATTGATAAAATTGGAGCCCTAACAACTGGGAATAGACCCTATGATCATCAACTAAGAAAGGAAATTAGGGCTGGGAAGAAATTATAGAAAGATGTTGAGGAAGAGGAAGAATTACCCCTTAGATCATGTATTGATAAAAGACTGTTGCATCAGGAGGAGTTCCTCAAAGATGACAAGTTCATAAAAACCAGGGAGTTCAAAGATTTCCTTATTTGGAATAAGTGACAACAAATTGGGAAGTAGTTGTAGCTGGCAAGAGGTGATCCAGTAACTAAGGAAGCCTTACAGACATTGCAGGAATATGATCCTGAATCTGAAAAAATAACACTAGAGCAGGCTAGAGATCTGGTTAAAGCCAGTGGTATGTTGTTTGGCCTTTATCATAGATCAAATTAGAAGACAACCTGACATCAAATTTTCATCAGAGACCCAGGATGGAAATATGATGAGAGGGTTTTCTTATAACCCCAAATCCCAAGCACTTGCAATGTGGAGCCTAGCTCCTAAGGATCAAAAGCCATCTATTCTTAGTATTCATGAAAAATGGAGGGAAAAAAGATTATTTGGACACTTGACAACATAGGAGACTTGGAGATAGCCTAGGTAATGACTCATTTTTCTCAGATGAATGAGGTGGAAATAACTCAGCTATCAGACAAATTGCAAAAGCTCACTAGTGACACTAGTGATATTATCAAAGATAGGGAATCAACCCTAATAAAAATCAAGGAAAAGGATAAGCTTATAGATGAGCTTACCAAATAGCTAATGCAACTAAAAGAGCCTACCCCTGTGATGCCCAAGGAGGTTTTAGATGCTGAAATTTAGACAGAAGATACAGGGGATGCATTGGTTGAAACAGAACAAGGGATCATTCAGCATAATAGCATAATTTTGGGAGCATTGGTATCAATTCTGCAGCATAGAATTAACATTATTAAGGAAAATATAGATGTAGTGTATGGAGCATATGGTAGGTTTCCGGCCTGTAGACAGAAGTGGAAATTTTTTTTGAGAATTTTGAACCCCTACTATGCAACTTGGTCTGGGAAGACATCACTATTTGAGAGATTACCATTAGTTTATCCACTAAGATCAGATTTCCCTGAGATAGGAACTTTGGTAGGTACTGAGATAGAGAAAATTAGGGCTACCTTATCCTTTTTCAAAGGTAAAGCCAATCAAATTGAGGCCAAATTAAAGATGTTTGGGTTAGATTATAGTAGGTTTGTGCCTCCAATTAGGGCTGAGGATGATCAAGTCAAACCGTTAGGGTTAAGGATATCAGAGTTTGACAGTGTGCTTCCCAATAAAGACATTTATGTCTTTGACCAAGGAGAATTGGCTATGGAAAGGTTCAATGCACTTTTTGATGAGGAATTTAAAGAAGGATCAGATTGCAATGAATTCATATCTAATGTTAAGAATATAACAGATGCTAGATGGGAGAGGCAAAAGACTCAGTTAGAGAATATTCAAAATTTTGAATGGCCAAAAGAGGAGGATATGACTGCCTGGGACATTCTGACAAAGCCTAAGAAGAAGAAGCCAGTGACAGTAGATTTGGATATTATTGATGAAGAATAAAGGAATGCCAAACACCTTTTATTGATTTCTTGAAAGACAAATAGGTTAGTCATCACCAAAGTCAAATCACAGACTATCCTCAATACACACAACCAAAGATGTCAAAGATCATATGAAGACAAAGGAGTAAATCATATTTCATTTTCTATTTTGTCTTTCCACCGCTTGGTTTCTCTTGTCTTTTGTCTTATATGTATTTAGGGTTAGGTATCTAAAACCATTCGAAGCTTGTTGCATCCTTTCCTTAAGGATTATAAGATGGTTTTAGATATATATATGGATCAATTTTGTAAAAAAGAGGGAGATCAAATATAATTACGAGCCAGACTACAAAAATTTTATCTAAGTTTTTGAGCTTTTAGTCTCTGTATGTATTGAAGCATGAATTTATAAATAAAATACAGTGCAATTCTTGTTCCATATTGCTGTTGTCTCTTTACTTGTTGTGTATGCTCTTTTATGTTTAAATTTGTAAGGCATTTTAAGCATATTAGTTACAAGGTATCTATCTAATTTCTTGCAAGTGTCTTTCAAGGGAAGAAATAAGTTTTGTGAGTAATTTCAAGGAGCATAACAACATTTGAGGATTTGATATAGCGGTGTGGTAGTTACACTGTAATTTGTGAGGCATCTTATTGGAGTTGCATATAGGTTGTAAGGTAATCTAAAGTATCTTTATTTACTTTTTTGTGGATTTGCATCTTTGACTCTGTAGCCCAAGGATAGGCACTAGTCTAGAACTTGTCAAGTAGTTTATCATCATCCAAATATTCAAAATACTTAAATCATTCATATAGAGATTAGAATAATCAAGGTTTCAAGTAATTGTATTAAAATATATAATCCATTTTATTAATTTCTTCGAGAGAGGATTAAAATAGGTTACCCTTCCTAAGTTCTAAGAACTGAAAAAGAAGAAGGATGAATATCCTTAAAGAACTACTATTTGTTGTTATCATTTCAATAGTTTTCATGGTTAAGCTCTGTATCAAGTTGTCTTTCAATTTTATATAGATTAATTTATAAGATAATACAGTAAACAAGTAGCAAATCAGTATCCACATTTACTAATACTGTGAGATAGCCATTTTATATAGGTCATACCTGTCTGGGTGTTGTGGAACCTAAAAAGAAGGAGGTGATAATAAGTTTCCCCAAGTATTATCATAAATCCTCATCAATTAGTGTTTTCTCTTGCTTGGATCATTTAGTTTTCAAATATTGGGTTTTCCCATCTGAGTCGCCTAAAAAATTGGCGACTCCGCTAGGTAGCATAAGAAATATTTTTGAATCCTAGATTCTCTGGTGCAGTATTTATCAAAATTTCCAGACCAGTTTTAGTTGAGTTTGCCCATCCAAGTTGCCTAACAAATTGGCAACTTCGTTGGGGAGTATAAGAAAGATTTTTGAATCCTTGATTCTCTGGTGCAGTATTTATCAAAATTTACAAACTAGTTTCAGTTGAGTTTTCCCATCCAATTTGCCTAACAAATTGGAGACTCTGTTGGGGAGCATAAGAAAGATTTTTGAATCCTAGATTCTCTGGTGTAGTATTTATCAAAATTTCCAGACCAGTTTTAGTTGAGTTTTACCATCCAAGTCACCTAACAAATTGGCGACTTTGCTGGGGAGTATAAGAAAGATTTTTGAATCCTAGATTCACTGGTGCAGTATTTATCAAAATTTCCAGACCAGTTTTAGTTGAGTTTGCCCATCCGAGTCACCTAACAAATTGGTGACTCTACTGGGAAAAGATTATAAAGTCTCAAGTTAGTAGTTTTCATAATCGCCAAGGGTATAAAAGGATAATAAAATAACATTTATAGTTGCTAAAGTCATTTTGACAAGTATTAATCTATCCCAAAAATTGTTGGGTGGCGAATCTAAAGCTAAATCTCTATGATCAGTAAAAGTTAGTAAATATTTTTCAAAATGAATACTAGGTCAAAGGCTAAAAGGAATCCTGAAACTGCATTAGATGGTGGATTTGCTTCAACTTCAAGAATGTAAATGTCTTCAAGAAAGAAAAGAAACCAAATCAACATAGATGAAACTCCTCCAAGAGGAAAAGAAAGTATTACTAGGAGAGAGGTAGGTAGAAATCAGTCTATTCGTGATGGAAATACTTCAGAATATGAAGAAGCTACAGAAAAAGTATTAGAAACATCTATAGCTAATTCCACTTCTAGTGAGAGGGAAGGAATAGATACAATCAATTCAGAATCTGAGGAGGCTCCCTCTAATGAGCTTGCTGAAGAAGAGGCACTCATCATGAAACATCTAGCCCTTATTCAATAGATGAAAAGAGAAAAAGAGCTTAGAAAAAAGAAAAAAACATGAAAAGAAAGATATTGACAAAATTAAAAGAAGATCTTTAAGATATCAAACTACAAGGAATACAGAGAGATCTCAAAAGGACCAAGAAATACCACTTAATCATAGAGATTTTAGTTCACAGAAGGACAAGGACAGAGGTAAAAAAAAAGATGAATGTAAATAGAAATGAATAACCTAAAGTTCACAAAGTCCTAATAGAGCAAATGTCCAAGTAAGATATTGACCTTGAGAAATTGAAAATTGAAAAATAGACCATAAAAAAAGGGTTAAAAAGGCACAAATGGAAGCTACAACAATTGAAATGAAGAAGAAAATAGATTTTTTGCAGTCTTCCAAATGTTCTTATGCTGGAACATAGAATACAACAACTTCTAAAGCAAAAGCCACTACTTTTAAAGAGAATGATGACTTCCAAAGAAAACCATTACATAATGAGAGGTATAAACAATTTAACTTCATCAGTATCCCTAGATACCACAATACATTTCCAAAAGATGTGGGTGATATAGGAGAAAAACTCCCAAATTTTGCAGGTAATAATGTTATTTCTTGTGAAACACACTTAAGAAAATTCATTGATTTTTTTGATGATTTAAATATCACTCATGAAGATGTGTTAATGAAGCTTTTGTTCAGTCTCTAGTAGAAGATGCTAGAGAATGGTTTAGAAGCCTTTCTAATGGTTCTGTAGTTTCCTTGGTTGAGTTAATTGAATTGTTTAAATATCAGTATGGTGACAAGACAAACAAAGGATTCTTGCTGAATGAGTTCAATAACATTAAAAAGAATTACAATGAAGAGGTCACTAAGTTTAATAGTAGGTTTCAAAGAGCAATGCACAAATTATTTCAAAAAATAAGGCTGGATGAAGAGGTATGTTTAGCAACTTATTTGAATGCCTTTGATTCTAAAATGGTATATGCTCTTAGGGATAAAAACCCTAGAACTCTTACTAATGCTTATAAGATAGCAGAAAATATTGAAATAAATACAAGGGTGTCTAGTAAATTAAATAGGAGAGATGATTCAAGGTTTAGTAGGAGTAACCTAAAAGAATCAAATTATAAGGAATATAGGGCTCCTCAAAACAATAAGCCTTCCTATAACAATAGTTACAATCCACATAATAGAATGCAAAATCATCCCTATGGAACTCATTTTAAGGATGGAAAACCTATTATTTTACCTAGAAAAGAGAAAACTTATATTAGAACTCCGGACCCTCTACATAAGAATGTTGTCCATTTATGCAATGATGATTTCTGGTGTGAGGCTTGTGAAGCCCCACACAACCCTAATTATTGTATTGTTTCATTGGATTTGAAAGTAAATGAAGAACAAGAAAATGATGAAGGAGAACAATGTGGTCATAACATGACAAATGCCTACTCATGTCATGATATAGATTCAGACAATGAAATTCAAAATCATGATTCATATTGTTCACAAATAAATGTAGAAAATCATCATCAACAAGTCCTATCAGACAGTGAAATAGAAGAAACTGATGACCATATAATATGTCATACTCAAAACAATCAGGGCCTTCCATTTATCAGGAAAACTTCAGCTAAGGAGAAAGAAAAGATTATTACTGATTTAGTGAACAATGCTAGAAGTAATTACCATTTAAGAAATAGAGTAGTGGGTGGTACTGGTAGTCAGCCATCTAGTGTATTTATAAAAGAAAAGAAAATAGACACCAAATATGTACAGAAGAAGGAAGGACTTGGGGAAAATGTAAACAAACCTAAGGTCAAAATTATGACAAAAGTCTTAGAACCAAATGTTATACAAGAAGGAAAATCAAAAGAGCAAGAAACAAGTACATCTACTCATAGGATAGAAAATAAAAAATCTAGAGAACCAACTCTGAATGTATAGTTTGAGAAGAATATTTTTGAAAAATCAAAATCCCTAAATGTAAAATATACTCCAGTAGATATCGGTCATTGTTTATCTCAAATGATTGTGAAAGTGCCATTTTTAGAAATGATGAGAATCAAAGAACATAAAGAAAGGGTTTTGTCATTATTAAACAATGTGCCTACAATGAAGGTTCAAAATACAGGAAATTTTGATAAGAAACCAATTAGTAAAGGGAAGGAGGTTGAAGTATTAACTTCTGAAATTCCTCAAATTTTCTTAAACACAACTTCTTCCCCCAAAGTTGTTGACCCATTTTTTCTTTCACTGGTAATTAATGGAAGTATGCTAAAAAATTGTATGGTTGATTTAGGAGCATCAAACACTATTATGCCAGTGGAAATTATGAGGTCTATGGGACTACACGTGGACACTCCTATGGGAGATGTCAAGCAATGGATTCTAGAGAGGTCCTTGTGATTGGTACCATTGAAATCGTGCCTTATAAATTAGCAATATGTCTTGATGTGGTGTTGACTATGAATGTTCTTGTTATTGATATACCACCACACTATGGGATGTTGTTGTCAAGAAAGTGGAGTGCTCAAATGGGAGGTAGTATACAAAGTGATTTATCATATGCTACTTTCAACATTGGTGGAAATAATGTTAGGGTGTCAAGGGAGGGTAGAACTCCTCGCATGATAGAATGGTTTGAAGACACTAACATTAATTGTTCCATTGATGTGGATATGGAGAATTTCAAAATGCAGAGAAATGACCAATATCATCAGAGTAAAGATATTGATCCTCTGGTCAAAGAGTTGAATGTACAAAGTGATGGATTATGGAAAATGTATTTTGATGGAGTTTTCTCAAAAGAAGGATCAGGAGCTGGTGTGTTATTAGTATCTCCACCAGGTACAACTTTTAAATATTCCTTTTTATTGGCCTTCCAATGTACAAATAATACTACAGAGTATGAGGCTTTGTCTTTAGGGCTTGAAATTGCCATCAAACATGGAATTAAATGTTTAAAGGTTTATGGTGATTCTAAATTAGTGGTAGCCCAAATCAGATCTAAATATGCAGTAAAGAATGATAGATTAAAAATTTATTAGTATGCTATTTGGGATCAAATAGAAATGTTTGATGCCTTTGACATAAACTGGATAGAAAGGTCCAAGAATATAATGGCTGATTTCTTAGCAAATGTTGCTCTAAAAACTGATGATCAAACCTTACATGGGGTATCAATACTGGAAGTCAAGACAAGATGAGTTGTTCCAGATAACATATACAACTAGCAAGTTTTTTCAGTATGACCAAGATATTCTGAGGTTCATTCAATGTCTAGACAATTATGAGAACCAGAGCATAGATTGCAGTACCTTGCTTGAAAATAATGATGGTAAAAACTATGTACTAGGAAGTGAGGTTGACCAATTAGGTTCTAATCAGATTCCTAAGGGATTGGTTGAACTTGAGGCATTGTTTACTAGTCGACATGATGATTCAACAAAAATAAGCATTGCCAAGGTTGAGGACTTGGAGGAAATAAACTTAGGATCAAAAACTAGTCCTCAAGTTGTTTACATTGGAAGAAGTTTAGATTCTCATGTAAGAACAAATTTAATTAAATCATTGAGAAAGTATAACCATGTTTTTGCATGGTCATATGAGGACTTAAAATATTATAGAGAGGACCTTTTCCAACATGAGATCCCACTGAAATCAGCGATAAAACCATTTAGGAAAAAATAGAGGCCTATCAATCCTTTACTGGCTCCTAAGATGAATCAAGAGTTGATAAAGTTAAAAGATGCTGGGATTATTCAGCCTATCAGACACTCAACATGGGTCTCAAACCTGGTGCCAGTGAGAAAAAATAATGGTGATATTAGGTTATGTGCGGATTTCATAAATTTAAACATTGCCTTGTTAAAAGATAATTATTCCTTACCTAATATGGAGGCAATGTTATAGAAAGTGACTGGTTGTTAGTTGCTATCAATGATGGATGGTTTCTTAGGATACAACCAAGTTTTAGTTAAAGAATCAGAATAGTACAAGACTACATTTACCACTCCTTAGGGAACTTATGTTTATATCAGAATGCCTTTTGGACTGATAAATGTAGGAGAAACTTTTCAGAGGGCTATGGATATTTCTTTTAAAGAGTTTATTGACTTATTCATGGTCATATATCAAGATGATCTAACTACATATTCTAAAAAAGCTGAAGATCATTGTGAACATCTGAATAAAATTTTTAATAAAGCTTTAGAATATGGTGTTTCATTGAATCCTAAGAAATGTCATTTTGCAGTACATGAAGGAAAGTTGTTGGGACACATAGTGTCAAAGGATGGGGTAAGAATAGACCCTGAAAGTATAGAAGTAATCCAAAGGGTCATTTGCTCCAAAAAATTTAAAGGGTGTTCAATCTTTCTTAGGAAAGATAAATTTTGTCAGAAGATTCATAGAAAACTTTGTAGAAATTGTTAAACCTATTATAAAGTTGCTAAAAAAGGATGCAAAGTTTAATTGGGATGAAGAAGCTCAAAAGTCATTTGAGAAAATAAAAAAGGTAGTGCAAGAGGCTCCTATTTTAAAATCACCTTATTATAGTAAGCCCTTTTCTCTATTTTCATTTGCATCTTATCGTACAATTGTTGTTGTGTTACTACAAAAGGATGAATAGGGGTTTGAGCATCCAATTGCCTTTTATAGTAGATCTCTTCAGGCTACAGAGTTAAATTATGAGATGATGGTGAACAAGGCATATGCTTTAGTAAAATCTATAAAATCATTTAGACCATATTTGGTTTGTGCTAAAGTATAGGCATATGTCCCACATTCCGCAGTCAAAGATATTCTTACTCAGTAAGAAGTCACCTGTAAGAGGTGTAAGTGGATAAACAAAATACAAGAATTCAATCTTGAAATCCACATTACAAATTTAGTAAGGGGTCAGGGTTTGGCTAAACTTATGACAGAGGATAACTTGGATTCAGTTTAGATAAATGATGTAGAGACAAAGTCAAACAGTCACAAGTATAGAAAGACAACCATTTTATACTGATGTTGTGCTTTTTTTTAAGAATGCCAAGTGTCTTGATAATATGATAGAAAATAAAAAAAAGGAGTCTAAAGTTGCAAGGTCAAAAGTACACCTTAATTCAAGGAGACTTATATTGGAAGGATAAAAATGATGTGCTACTGTTATGTTTGGATAAAAATCAAGCTAAAAAAATATTGAATGAAATGCATGCTGGGATATGTAGTGGGCATTTTTCTACAAAAAATACTGCTCATAAGATTTTAAGAGAAGGATATTATTGGCCCAATGTTTTCAAAGATACCTATGCATTTGTCTAGAGGTGTGAGCCTTGCCAAAGGTTTTCAAACAAGTTAAATTTCTTAGGTGCTCTATTGTTAAATCCTGAGTGCTGAGGCACCTTTTTCCATGTGGGGTATTGACTTTATTGGAGAATTCTCAAATAATTCTAGTGGAGGACACTGTTGGATATTAGTGGCTATTGATTATTTTACTAAATGGATAGAAGCTATTCCCACTAATAAAGAAACAAGTAAGATAGTTACAAAGTTTTTATTGGAAAATATTTTAACTAGATTTGGTGTCCCAGCAAAATTGGTCTTGGATAATGCCATGTGTTTTAGATCTGATGAGATCAAAGAATTTTTCAATGAATATGGGATTATAATGTCTTATTCATCCCCATATCATCCTCAGGAAAATGGTCAGGAAGAATCTAGTAATAAAAATATTCTAAAAATTCTAAAGAAAACTTTAGAGAAGAACAAGAGAGTATGGCATACAAAGTTGAGATTAGCTTTGTGGGCTGATAGAATAACAGTTAAGAAGGCTACTACTAGATCACCCTTTGAGCTAGTACATGGTCTGCAGGCTAGGATGCCTATAAATAATCTATTACCTATATACAAGTTCATACAAGAGGAAGAATTGGAAGTTTCAGATCCAATGAAAGACAAAATATTACAGTTGACTGAGCTGGATGAGATCAAAAGAGAGGGACAAAAAGGAAACATAAAGTTGCAACAAAAAATGAAGTATCTATTTGATAAAAGAGAAAGTTAGAAAAAATTTGTACGTGGGGACTTAGTGCTCCAATGAAAGCTAAGAACAGAAGACAAGGGTAAGCATAAAAAGTTTGAATCTTTATGGCTGGGGCCTTTTATTATTTCTAGAACCTTTGGGAAAGATTCCTATATTTGAAAGAACATGGATGATGAAGAATATGAGTTTCCAGTGCATGGGAAACTTATAAAGCCTTTCTTCAATTGAAACAATGAAAGTTAATGCACAAAATTCTGTATTATATTGTATCTAGGTGTGTTTTCCCTTCTGTTGTGTGTTCTTTTTAATAGTAGTTTAGTTAGCATTGCTAGCATTTTTTGCAATGGTCTGCAACTAGAGATTCTGAGGTTCTTTGTCATAAACTATGTTTAGCCATCCTTAGATAGAGCCACTGTTGGTTATGTTCCTTGTTTGGAAGGTTTTCCTTGAAAAATTCTTGAGGTCTCTGATTTTCCTATACCTAGAAGGTAAAGATTTATAGTTGAAATAATTTACATCTCTCTACAATTTGTGTTTTTGTCCAAAACCTAGTTTGAAAAGTCTAAAACCCTAAATGCTTAGTCTAGGTTCTATTTTTGTGTTACCTTTATTATGTTTTAAGTCAGAACTAATTTGCATGTGCTTATTACCTTCTCATTGAGTCTCATTAGAAAGATAAAATATTCTTTATGGTATTGAGACTTAGCAGAAAGCTTTGGTCGCGTTGTCTCTTAATGAAATGGAATATGCCAAAATGGATATGAGACTTGATGTAGACCATTCATCTCAAAAAGGATCCATCGATAGTCGCTTTGTCTCTTGAATGAAGTGGGGTTAGTTATTTCATTTGGCAACTTTGAGTTTTCCCTAGTCGCGTTGTCTCTTAACAAACCTATGGTTTTGAGTTAAATTTTTGGGTTAAGACATACTGTGTTGTCGGGAGGTCGCTTGATCAAACAGAGGTTAATGAATTTCTTCAGCAATATAGAAAAATGCTTTTTCACAAAGTCTCCATAAAATGAAAGGTTTAGTATATCATGAGATATTGTGACAACCATGGATCAAAGAGTTAATCTAACAGTAGTCACTAAGTCTCCTGAAGGAATTGTAGTTAGTAAAAACATTAAGAGAAAAAGAGATTGTTCAGTCACCGAGTCGCTAGAAATAAATTAGAGTTAAAATAGACTTTTCAGTGATGCCATCATGAATAGTTATTAAACATTCAGATTTTAAGGATTTTGACATATGGAAACATAGCCGTAGTATGAGTTAGTGCAGCCAAACACATGTGATTTCAATTATATTTTGAATTTTATAAGGTTTTTTAAGCGAAATCACTCATCAAGAATTGATTGTCTGACAGAATGAACGACAGGGCTAATGCCAAAAATTGATGTCATGGTATATGAGGATCATAATGAAGTGATGGAATTATCAGCAAGAAGTGACAATCCGCATTCAATTAGAAATTATAAGTATACTTGTCCATTATCATTTCATTTTACCAAGCTTTTGTTTCTCAGAGCGAAGTGTTTATAGAGTTTTAGTTTTCTTATGAGAATTTGAAATTTCTAGTAGCAAGTTATTTTGAGGGTGATTGTTTGATTTGAAATTTAGTAAAGGTTGCAGTTGACAGTATTCCAGAGTTCAGAATTATAGAATTTTAGCATAATTTATAGTTGTGGTGAGGGTTTGATAGTATTTGTTTCAATATTGGTATTTAGGGTTGTGATTAGAATAGAAATAGGGTTTGAGTCAGGCCTAGAGTATGGCACCTACCAGTGGGAGAAATAAAGATGCTAAGGATGATTCAAAAGGAAGGAGAAACTTCTCAAGTGAATTCCTCGCTCTACTTCCTGGTTCTAGTAAGAATCTAAAGGCTAGTGCAGATGTTTTGATTGATGATATGTCAATTTTTAGAGATTTTAAAACACCAGGGTCGTCAGGATATTCACTTTTCAATTACTTTTATAACAATAGTGATGAACCCATGCCTGTCTCGAATCCTTGGACCTGTGGTTTGGCTAGATTATTAGTTCCTGATGTCTTTGTTGATGTAGACTTCATATTAGAATTGGCCAGTAGATATGACCCTTTTATAAAATCCATTAAGAGGGATGATGGAAAGCCTCTACATACCCTAGATAGGAATTCCTTTATGAGAACCTTTAATATGTATTACCCAATGGCTACTCAGATAAATTTGAAGAGTTTGGAAAACAGATATACCAGGGAGTCTGGTATTGCTGCTAAATTGGTCAGGGACCATCAGGTCCCTAAGAAAATGAAGAAATATGTAACCCCTATGGCAGGAACAACCCCATACTTCTTTAAGGAGCTAAACTTAAACATGAAGTACATCGCATATGCACTATGTAGAGTGCTTGGGAGAGATGCTGGACAAAAAGAATTACTTCAAACATTTTGATGATGGTGTTAGATATGCAGAGTGTTCACACAACTTCAAAATATGATTATATTCAATATATTATTGATCAAATGCACCAGGGGTTTATTAACATACAAGATAAGATGGATCATCCAAAAATTATGCATTATTCAATACTTAAGCATATGATTCTTTATTACAATTATCAAGTTTTGGACTGCCAATCACTATGGTCATAGAGATTTCACCATAATCAGCCCAACCCTATTCAGTTTTGGACCATAGTGTGGAATTACACATCTAGAAAATAGGAGTTTTGTGCTTTTGAGAAATGGATAATATATCCATTTCTTAAGTTCTTAGGAGTTGATAAGCCTAGATTGTCAATTAGGGTAATTCAATTGTTGAGGCCTTGTCAATGTTTGGACAAATGGTTAGGAGATCATAATTGGGGAGATTTCTACTATGAGTAGAAGTTTACCCTCATAAGGATTTATGGTTTCCCTTACCCTCCACATATTTTTCCATTTAATGTGCCTTCTAGGATAGCTACCATGGAGTTCATCTGGCAGCTCATTTTAACAGATAAAGAGCACCTCGCTCCACACAAGAAGGGAATTTTCACCACTAGGCAGTTCAAGATTTAGAATTTTTTGATTGGAAAAGGGGCCCTAGATCAGGTGAATGCATGGTTGAATCATTATAGAATCAATGTAGCCCTACATAGACATGTTGACAAAGAGGGGTTCATTATGAGTGTGAGGAAGTTGCTTACACCCACCATCCCTTACAAAAAAATACATGAATAATGTATGGAGGAAGATCTGATGAGAAATATCTTAGAGGATCAAGAGGTTAGTAAAAGAGAAAATAAATTTAATGAGCTCTTGGATTTTGAGAGACAGGTAAGGAGAAAAGGAATGAGTTTTGGAGGGTTCTACCCTAATTTTCCATATATCAAGAGGCTAGATGAAATAATTGATAATCACACACTCTTGTGTAATCAATTGGAAGATACATTAGTAGTGCCAGAAAAGGGCCACAAATATCATTAAAAATTTGAATATGATGATGACACTAACCAAGGTTACCCTTCACCTTCTACCAATCCAGAATATCAGACAATTGCATATGGTCAGCCAGATGAAGGGGAAAATATTTTTGACCTAACAAAGGTCCTAGAAAATGAAATGTCAGATGAGCCCCATCTTAAAAAACAAAAGGTGTAAGTAGGGGAGCCTTCTAAGAAAAGGAGAATTGATAAAATTGGAGCCCTAATAACTGGGAATAGACCCTATGATGATCAGCTGAGAAAGAAAATTAGGGCTAGGAAGAAATTATAGAAATAGTTGAGGAAGAGGAAGAATTACCCCTCAGATCATGTATTGATGAAAGAATATTGCATCAGGAGGAGTTCCTCAAAGATGACAACTTCATATAAACTAGGGAATTCAAAGATTTCCTTATTTGGAATAAGCAATAGAAAATTGGGAAGCGGTTACAACTGGAAGGAGCTGATCTAGTAACTAAGGAAGCCTTACAGAAATTGCAGGAATATGATACCAAATCTGAAGAAATAGCACTAGAGTAGGCTAGAGAAGTGGTTAAAGCCAGTGGTATGTTGTTTTTTGAAGGTTGGGACTTATCCTCGACCTTTATCATAGATAAAAAATGGAAGACAACCTGACATCAAATTTTTATCAGAGACCCAAGTTGGAAATATGATGAGAGAGTTTGGTTATAACCCCAAATCCCAAGCACTTGCAATGTGGAGCCTAGCTCCTAAGGATCAAAAGCCATCTATTCTTAATATTCAAGAAAAGATGGAGTGAAACAAGATTATTTGGACACTTGAAAACACAAGAGACTTGGAGATAGCCAAAGTAATGACTCATTTTGCTCAGATGAATGAGGTGAAAACAACTTATCTATCAAACAAATTGCAAAAGATCACTAGTGACACTAGTGATATTATCAAAGATAGGGAATTATCCCTAATAAAAATCAAGGAAAAGGATAATCTTATAGATGAGCTTACCAAACAGATAATGGAACTAATAGAGCCTACCCCTGTGAAGCCCAAGGAGGTTGTAGATGCTGAAATCCAGACGAAAGATAAAGGGGATGCATTAGTTGAAGAGGAACAGGAGATCATTGAGCATAATAGTGTAATTTTGGGAGCATTGGTATTAATTTTGTAGCATAGAATTAATATTATTAAAGAAAATATAGATGTAGTGTATGGAGCATATGGTAGGTTGCTAGGCCTACAGATGGAAGTGGCAAGTTTTTTGACAATTTTGAACCCCTACTATGCAATTTGGTCTGGGAAGAAATCACTATTTGAGAGATTAGCATCAGTTTATCCACTAAGATCAGGTTTGCCTGAGATAGTAACTTTGGTAGGTACCAAGATAGAGAAAATTGGGGCTACCTTATCCTCTTTCAAAGGTAAAGCCAATCAAATTAAGGCCAAATTAAAGATGTTTGGGTTAGATTATAGTAGGTTTGTGCCTCCAATTAGTGTTGAGGATGATCAACTCAAACCATTAGGGTTATGGATATCAAAGTTTGATAGTGTCCTTCGCAATAAAGACATTTATGTCTTTGACCAAGGAGAATTGGATATGGAAAGGTTCAATGCACTTTTGGATGAGGCATATAAAGCAGAATCAGATTGTAGTAAATTCATATCTGATGTTAAGAATATAATAGATGCTAGATGCGAGAGGAAAAAGACTTAGTTGGAGAATATTCAGAATTTTGAATGGCCAAAAGAGGAGGATATGACTTCCTGGGACATTGTGACAAAGCATATGAAGAAGAAGCCATTGACAGTAGATTTGGATATTATTGATGAAGAATAAAGGAATGTCAGAACACCTTTTACTAATTTCTTGAAAGACAAATAGGTTAGTCATCACTAAACCCAAATCACAAACTATCCTCAACACACACAACAAAAGATGTCAAAGATCACATGAAGACAAAGGAGTAAATCAGATTTCACTTTCTATTTTGTCTTTCCACCGCTTGGTTTCTCTTTTCCTTTATCTTATATGTATTTAGGGTTAGGTATCTAAAACCATCCAAAGTTTGTTTCATCCTTTCCTTAAGGATTCCAAGATGGTTTTAGATATATATATGAATCAATTTTGTAAAAATGAGGGAGATGAAATATAATTATGAGCCAGACTACAAAATTTTGTCTGCTTTTTTGAGCTTTTAGCCTTAGTATGTATTGAAGCAGGAATTTATAAATAAAATATAGTGCAATTCTTATTCCATATTCTTGTTGTCTCTTTACTTGTTGTGTATGCTCTTTTATGTTTAAATTTGTAAGGCATTTTTAAGCATATTATTTACAATGTATCTATCTAATTGCTTGCAAGTTTCTTTCAAGGGAAGAACTAAGTTTTGTGAGTAATTTCAGGGGGCATAACAACATTTGAAGATTTCATATAGCGGTGTGGTAGTGACACAGTAATTTGCAAGGCATCTTATTGGAGTTTCATATAGGTTGTAAGGCAATCTAAAGTATCTTTATTTACTTTTTTGTGGATTTTCATCTTTGACTCTATAGCCCAAGGATAGGCACTGGTCTAGAACTTGTCAAGCAGTTTATCATCATCCAAATATTCAAAATACTTAAATCATTCATACAGAAATCAGAATACTCAAGGTTTCAAGTAATTGTATCAAAGTATACAATTCAGTTTATTAATCCCTTTGAGAGAGGATTAAAATAGGTTACCCTTCCTAAGTTTTAAGAACTGAAAAAGAGAAGGATGAATATCCTTAAAGCACTACTATTTGTTGTTATCATTTCAATAGTTTTCATGGTTAAGCTCTATATCAAGTTGTCTTCAATTTTATACAGAGTAATTTACAAGATAATACGGTAAACAAGTAGAAAATTAGTATCCACATTTACTAATACTATGAGATAGCCATTTTATATAGCTAATACCTGTCTGGGTGTTGTGGAACCTAAAAAGAAGGAGGTGATAATAAGTTTCCCCAAGTATTATCATAAATCCTCATCAATTAGTGTTTTCTCTTGCTTTGATCATTTAGTTTTCAAATATTGGGAGTCATAGAGTTAATCAAGTATTCAAGTACCTTTTGAAGGTTCAGTAAGGAAAAACCCTAACAAGTTCATTTAACTTAATTTCTCTTATGTCCACCTCCTCATCCTCTAAGATGTTTCTTATTAAATCTTCCTCCATACTTTTTTCATGTTCTTTTGTGTAGGGGATGGTTGGTGTCAGCAACTTTGCACTAAGGATGAAACCCTCTATATCAACATATCTGTGTATTGAAACATTCATCCTGTAATGATTCATCCAAGCATTAATTAGGTCCAAAGCTCCTTTTCCAATAGTAAAATTGTAAATCATGAATTGCTTGGGGGTAAATGTACCCTTCCTGTATGATGATAAGTGTTCCTTCTCTGTCAAAATGAGCTACCTGTGTGTGATGAAAACCTACCTATTGGGAGCACGCTTCAAACATGCAAATGTTAGAGATAAACATCAAACAACAACATTATACATATCTAAAAACATGCTACAAAATAAAAAGAAGTCTTCCATCACAACCTCCGATGAGCCAAACAAGGGCACCCAAGCCTTGTTGATTTTCTCTTAGAGAGGTTTGTGGGTGTGCTCTCCCAACACAATATCAAATCCCACTATTGATCTTTGGATGTAAACTAAGATGAAAACTAATGAGACAATGAAAGTCTCAAGAACAAACATGAAGAAGCTTGTCTCAAGCTATTCAAATGAATGCAATGATAATGAAGATGCAAACTATGTTAATATGCTATGCAAGACTAATGCTAAGATGAAGATTCAAAGAACTACACTAAGATGATATGCATAAGACAATAGAAGTAAGTTAATTTTCCATTATCCTAACATGTAATATCTAGATTCAACTATGAACTATAAGAATGAAACAAGAACAATGAGCTAAGAATTCTAAAGCTATTTTAGCATGATAACAATGCAAAAATGAGAGATGGATTTGCTCTTGGAGAGGCCTCTATTTATAGATTTTTGGAGGGAAGGGAAGGGCTT
>MU223903.1:434987-445098 GCA_018584345.1 Thuja plicata
GAATCATATTTAATTAAATAAATTTAATTAAATAGATAGAAGAATATAACAAATATAATTAATTTAACTATAATGTTATGGGAATATTAATTAAATTAATATAAGGACGATTTTGGACGTCTACACTACCTAATGAACTCCATTGCAGCTATCCTTGGTGGTACATGAAATTGAAAAATGTGTGGAGGGTAAGAGAAACCATAAACCCTCATTATTGTGAAATTATTCTCATAATAGAAATCCCCCCAATTATGGTCTCCTCGCCATTTATCATGATATTGGCAAGGCCACAATAGTTGAACTACGTTAATAGGCAATCTAGGTTTATCAACACCTAGGCACTTAAGAAGTGGATAGATTATCAAATTTTCAAAAGCTCAAAACTCCTACTCTCTAGATGTATAATTCCATACTCTGAGACAAAAATGAATAGGATTAGGCTAGTTATCGTGAAACCTTTGTGGCTGTAGAAACTAGCAATTCATAACTGGGAAACTGTAGTACAGGATCAAATGCATGATGATTGAATAATGCATAAATATTGGATGATCCTTCGTACTCAGTATGTCTACAAACCCTTGATGCATCTGGTCTATGATATACTATATGTAATCATAATTAGAAGTGGTATGGAAGCTCTGCATGTCCATTACCATCATAAAAATATCTAAGGTGATCCTCTCTGCCCCAACATCCTTTCCAAGCACTCTGAATAGTGTATATGATATGTACTTGATGTAGAAATTAAGATCTTTTAAAAAATATGGGGTTGCTCCTGGCATGGGGGCTATATAGGTTTTCATTTTCTTAGCTACATGATGATCCTTGATCTCTTTAGCACCAATGCTATATTCTCTAGTGTATCTATTCTATAGGCCCTTCAAATTTATTTTAGTGGCCATGGGGTAGTATGTACATTGAAGGCTTTCATGAAAGTATTCTAGTCCAAGGTGAATAGGGGCTTTCCATCATCCATCTTAATGGTTTTGGTTAGGGGTTCATATCTATTGGCCAATTCTAAACTAAAATTGACATCAACAAAGACATCAGGAACAATCAACCTAGCTAACCCACAAGTCCAAGGGTTTGAAATAGGCATGGGTTCATCACTATTATTAAAGAAATAATTAAACAATGAATATTCTGATGAACCTAGTGTTTTTGCATCTCTAATGTAAGACATATCATCAATTAAGACCTCAACACTAACCTTTCTATTCTGGCTCTAGCCTGGAAGCAAAGTGAGAAACTCATTTGAATAGTTTCTTTTTCCCTTTGAATCATCATCGACATCTTCACTTATTCCACTGGTGGAATCCATACTCTGTGCTTGAATCATCTTTCTTTTCTATTATGTTCTCAACCCTTATCACCGATACTGAAACAAATGCTCAAAACCCCTCACCACCAACTGTGAATTTCTCTAAAATCTGCAATTCTAAACTCTTAGAACACTATCAATTGCAATCTTTTCTGAACTTTGAATCAAGAAAACACCTTTTTGAATCACTTACTATTTGAAATTTCAACCCTCTTTTGAAGACACCAAGATCTCTAAAAACTCTTCGCTCTGAGAAATTAGAAGTTGGTAGAATAAAATGACAATGAACATGTATACTTATAACTGATAATTTAATGTAGATGCCTCTTCAAACTGGTAATCTTATAATTCAGTCATTTCTACCATTAGTCTCACACACTATGACATCAATTGTTGGTTCTAGCCGTGGCATTCAAACTATCAAATAATCAATTTCTAATGAGTTTTTTTTGTATATAAAACCTTATAAAATTCAAAATGAAATCAAGATCAAATCTGATTGGCTACATTAAATCATATTATGGCTACTTTTTCCATCTGTCAAAATTCCTATACTTTGATTGGTCAGTAATTGTCCATGATGGCGCTTTAGAAAAGTCCTTATTTAACTCTTGTTTCATTCTGGTGACCTAGCAACTGAGTGATCTCCTTGTCGTTTGATGTTCTTACTAACTATAGTCTCTTCAAAAGAGTTAGTGACTGCCATTCTATTAAACTCCTAATCAACAGTTGTCTTGATGTCACTTAATCTCTTAACTTAACCCTTCATCTTATGGAGACATCGCAACAAAGTGTTTTCTTAACTATTCTTTACCTTGGGTTGCATCTAGAGACTTGGCGACTATGATTTCTCTATGTCGCTGGGTAATTTCCTTAATTCATGTTTCATCCAGAGATAACATGACTAATCACTTTAATCTTTTAATTGCATGATTTATTTCATCTTTATAATTTGCATTTGGAGACAACGCGACTACCATTGATATCACCTTCCTTGGCATCTGACGGTTGTCGCTAATTCTTGTTATCTTCATCACAAACCCTAATCTTTCATGATACTTAGCGACAAATGGACACGTGTCTTACCTTTTCCTCTTGTCTCCTAATCGCTAGATACATTTTGACTTTTCAATCTTATCAAGAGACTGTGCGACTAGCATTAGATTATATCTTAAATCAATGGCTATCATTGAATCTCTTAATCTTTATCTTGACTCATCTTTAATCATGCAACTGCATGACAACACCATTTTTAATCTGACATCTAACCCTTGGTTTATCCAGAGACTTAGCGACCATTGAATCTCCATGTCGCATGATAATTTCTAAACCATAGTTATAATCAGGAGACTTCCCAACTACCACTAGGTTAAATCTCTAATAAACGGTTGTCGCTAAGTCTTCAGTTCTTTTACTTAACTCACTTGCGATCACAAGCATTGGAAAAAACACTGAAACTTTAATTTATGAACTTAACACATGACCATAGTTTATATTAGGAGATAACGCGAATGAGCAATCTCAAAGTCGCCAAATAAGATTATTAACTCTGATTTCATCAAGAGACAATGTGACTACCATTAGATCTTATTTTGAAATCATCGGTCTGTGCGAAGTCTCATAACCTTTTCAACATATTCTCTGTTATTAGGAGAATACGTGACCAAAGATTTTTGGCAAGTCTCCACATCATAAGGAATATTCATTTTTTCATATGAGACTTAGCGACTTAATAAATAAGCACATGCACATAAACTCACGCTTAATTCCTGAAAAAGGTAATGTAGAAACAGAACCAGACTAAGCATTTTAGGAATTTTTGCAATTTCAAATAAAAATTACTCAAGCACTTAGGGTTTTGACATTTTCAAATAGGTTCTGAGAAAAAACAACAGTTTCAGAGGCAAACAAGTAATTTCGCACATGATTTATAACCTTCTAGGCATAATAATGATAGGCATCTTCAAAATTTTATAGGGAAAACTCCAAAATAGGAAATACAACCAACAGTATCTATATCCATATTGTTTGGGTTCTGCACCACATCCTACTACTACTGAATTCCTTTGGTTTTCTCTGTCGATACATTCTCCTCTGGGGGCCTACTTTCTGGATGGGGTGAAGGTGTCTAACGTAGGTCTGACTGTTGCAATGTGGAGACAAACCTTGTCAAATGTCATATCCTAGGGTAATGGGTTATCTAGGGTGTCTAGAGGCATTTGGAGCATGATGACTGAGGATACGGTTGTTGCCGAAGGTTTTATTTCCCCTATCGTAATCAGTTGCTCAACTTGTACCTTCCTTTCTCCTGTCTTGGTCCCTAGGACCAGTTTCTCTTCCACACCTAGTGTGCTTTCCTGTTCTTGCCCCCAGGTCTCTTTTCCCAGAGCAACTTATTTTTCTTATCTTTCCCCTTCCCCACAGATATTATCTACCTCTTGTGCGGCAATCTCTTCCACCACCCTCTCCACATCTTCCTGCAAATTCACAAGGTCACCCATTTGAAAGATGTCATCAAAATTTTCATAGGGTGAGGAGGCCTCTGGAGGATTTTCCATTTTAGGGGATGAAGGGATGAGCTCCATAGGAATATTGTCCAATGGCCCGGGGCTTGCATCTGCACTTGGTGGAGGATTATCCACTCTTCGTTTCCTTCTCCTTGTGTGTAATGAGGCCCCGACATCTAGGATATCCGCACCTTCATCCTCTATCTCCATTACCTGGCTCATGAGTGTTGCGAATGAAGGGGAGCCTTAAGGAAGGGAAGATCCCACTGGAGTGACCATGAGACCAAGGGAAAGTCTAGTGTTGATTTTTTCAGTCAGCTATCGAGATGACTCAAGCTAGGCATTAAGTTGTTCCATCAAAGGGACTGGAACCGAGGACTGGAATGGGGTCAATGTGCTCTCTTTTTTCCCCTTATCTGTGCTCTATCCTATAATTCTGGAGCTCAAAGTGGACCCCCACAAAATAGGACCATCTCAGCGGGTTCTCTTTTTACATACCCACAAAAAAAATTTGATTACTACGCTCTACTATATCATTAATGATATCTTCTATTGTCAAAATTTTCAGGGTGTCCCAATCCACCAGAGGGAGATCCATCTTGTCAATCCCTTTAGATTTATATTTTGGGTCCTCCAATGGCCCAATATCTGAGAATTCCTTTGGAGAGGTCCAAAGACCCATGCATTTCATCATACCTTTGGTCATTCTCTCATAATGCCGAATTCTGACTTTGAAGTTATCCTAGAAATTTGCCAAAATATCCTCCATGTGTGGCTCATAGCAGGCTAATGCCCAAGGTAATGCCAGATTTATTTTTCCTAGTAGATAAAAATTGCTCCACACCAGGTAGAACTCTGTGAGCAGTAGACTTTTCAATTCATTATTGGCCTCTTTGGTCGTTGCAAGGCTTCAAGTGTAATTCACGCAAGTGATTGGGAAAGGAATGGTGGTAACCTTCTTGAGGCCATAATAGGTATCAACCTCTAGGATCTGTCTGCAGTATTACATCAAAATAATCATATCCCCATAGTGTTTGGGCAATAGGAAGGGCTTGGAGGAGAACTCAGTCACTCGAATGTATTAGTGTTATTGAAATTGAATAAAATAATGGTCGTAGGAACTTACCAAGGCCATGGCCTCCTTTGACAGCCAATAACCAGCATCCTGAGTGGGTATCAAAATTTTGTAGTAAACAAAGGTATCATTTACCTGGAAAAAATTAGGGAAGTTGGTGTTGGTACTCCTAAATTTGGAACAAATTTGGAGTGACCATGTTAAATTTTTCAGACAAGCAAAGAGAATACCCTTAAAAAATTGTGTACAAAGGCTCAGTTCCAGTGATTGAAAAAGGTGCTTGGATGATTTTCATAAGATACAAATTTGGAAGAGGCTTTAATGCCTTTCATTTCATATATGCAGTGGGTCCCAGCTCCTAAATTTAAATTCTGACATGTTTATGGAGTAGTCATTTTGAGGGGGTCACCCAATTCTGCATTTTGCTAAATTGTCAATTTGCTGTTCGGAGCCTACTTTGCTTCTGAGTATCTTACACCCTATTGAGTTTCATTGTTCGCCACTTTGAGAATGTGTTCCATGCATATCAGAGAGCTTATGTTTTAGATCTTAGGTCATTCTGAATCCATTTGATAAGTTTTCATACTTCCCAAAGTTGGTTGTTCATAAACTATCTGCATTTTTGTCCTGCCTTGAAATCTGAATAGCCCATTTTGACATGTTATAACTTTTGACCAATTCACACAATTGAGAAAATTCCTTTTGTACTGTATTCCAGTGGTCACACACTCCATATTTTCTAGTCTCCACATCTTTATGAAATCAGATGACAAGTTTTCAAGAACCGTTCTGATAGTGATTAATTCTGATTTCTTGAGTTTTCAAGTACAGAATTGGTAAGTGACCCACTTTGAGCTTTTGAAAGTCTATACCCGGGTGAAAATTTTGGATAATTGAAGGTAGACCTACATTATAGACCTAGGAATGAACTCCTTTGAAGATTCCCAAGCCTTGACCAATCTGGTTGACCACTTTTCTTTGCCGATTCCAAACCCGATTTCTGCATATTTACGGTGTTAAAATTCAGGAAGTGTTAAAGTGCTATCTTTGCAGATCGGTATCAGTTCAGAAGTTTCCTTTCAAAGGAAGACAACTGAGGGGTCATGTTCTACATATCACATTCAATCAAGCTCCAGAGGTTGGGTTTCTGGAAGATCTTTTTGATGACCCTATGAGTTCAGTTTCAATGGCAGTTTGTTCAGTTTGCAGTGCGGAAAAGAGTTAAGTTTACAAAATGCCCTACTTTGCCAGTGAATAAATTTTGGTCGGTTGATTCTTTTGACAAATTTATTTTTGCATTGTCTTGCAAAGCTGACATACTACTTCCAGTTGGGATTTGAGCCCCCTATTAATCCATTTGTTAGCCTTTTAAAATCAATTACGGTGATTAAAAATTATTTTTTGACAGTATGTTTGCAGGAATATAATAAAAATGGCAATTTCAAAGGTTAATATCTTTCGACTCGGGTACATTCATGAGATGCCATTTTGGGGAATGATAGTTTATAGATCAAATAATGTGCCTATCAGAGGGCAAGGTCTGATCAAATCATTATGTCAGTTTTCAAAGACAGCTCCGAGGGCCAGTTGCCGTAGTTGTGATCAAACTGCGGAAGTGTCGAAATGATTATAAAGGCCCCCGGTTTGTTTTCAATTTTTGAAATTTAAGATGTAGGAAAGAGGCAATAGTGCAAGAGGACTTTCAAATAATACAGGGCAACAATCAATGCCATCCATCCGATCAACCTCTACTCAACATTCTGTCGAAGGGTCCACATGTCAGAATTGTAGTTTAATGCCAGTTGCGTTCTTATTCAGAATTATTTGCAATTACAACGTCAGAGGATTTTCCTAAGTATCTTTTATGTTTTGAATGGATGATCACACTATTTTACAAATGAATCCATTGAGGCATGAATTTAGGGGAGACCTAGATATTATGGTCACAGTCATAGCGTGTTCTTGCGCCGGTTAAAGAGAAGTGGGCTAATAATATGGTTGAAAGCATTATAAGTTTGTGTGGAAGGCATCGAGAGATTCCATGTGCAATATAGAGGCGAGTTTTGGTGAAGATGTGTGTGTAATATAAAGGAAAATTCAGAATGTTGTCAAAGGATTACAAATTGTAATGAAAGTAATTGGTGTTTTCAATCAAAATGTGCAATAGCATTGCCAACAGCATGCGATGATATTGAGGGGGGCAGTTTTTTAATGTCTTTCATTGCAAATGACATGTATATCCAGCGTAGAGATTGCTGAGAGGTCTGCGCAAGGTGTGACTACAACAAAGGGAATTTTTTATGTTTTTTCAACATAGTGGATTGCAAATACAAAGGAACAGTCTGCGCAATGTATGGGAAGCAGCAAGAGGAAAATGCTCAGGTAATAAAGAAGACTACGCTGCCAGAGGAAGAGAGATTCAAAGACATCAAGTGCATAGTTTTTTTTTTGCAAGGAGATGTCTGCACAGACAGGGAGGATGCATTATGTTTTAAACACTAAGTTTGCAGACATTAAAGAATAGTGAAATGTTGTTTTGTATGTTTCCTTAAACCATAGTATTCCAAGGGTCTGCGCAGACAGGTAATGAAGGATTTAACGCCATTTTTGAAGGGCATTTTGATTTGAATACATTGCAAACACCATGAGGTATTGTGCAGCAGTAGATTGAAAAGGATTTTTGACAATTTACACTAAAAACATTGATTTAAAATCAGCGCTAAATAGATGACAGCATATGTGATTTGGTTT
Source organism: Thuja plicata (assembly GCA_018584345.1). Classification (NCBI taxonomy): domain Eukaryota; kingdom Viridiplantae; phylum Streptophyta; class Pinopsida; order Cupressales; family Cupressaceae; genus Thuja; species Thuja plicata. The sequence goes on from MU223903.1 coordinate 442,642, forward strand.
TGAGGTTTTAAAAGTACAAATTGCAGTTTGAAACCAGATTACATGGAAAATTAGCTCTTCCAGCTGGCTGCAATAAGCATTTGGGGGGGAATGTTTTGGATATTTTGTTTCAAATTTATGCAAAGTTGGAACTATCTGCAGGCTACGATAGCAGAGGGAAGATTTTCAATGATTTTAAATGAAATCTGCAGAAGTAGATCCACAGTGAGGGGCATTTTCACTTCTGAAAGATAGCTATGGTCTTCATTTTCCAGATAACATTGCCATTAATGAGAAGTTTTGATGCAAAGCCCAGGCAAATGTAAAAAACAGTGATTTCAAATTATCCCACATGGTCTCTGTGGTGGTATTTTTTTATCTTTATATTTAATAACACTTACAACCAATGTAAAGAAGAATCCCAGAGGCTCTTGGCAGGCCTTTGAGGGCTAGGGGTCAAATTTGAGAGGCTCTACATAGTGTTTTAGTGCAAAATTCAAAAATGCTTATAAACAGTAAGATTATATATGCCACAATCATCCGGGGAAGGTAAAATGAAGACTTTATATGCAAAGAGACAAACATATGAATTTGAAGTTGAAAGAGAAGGCTATCCATGCACGTGCCCTCATCTGACTGCCTTAGTTTTCGTGCCTAAAAATGCAGGTAAGGAAATTTTGACGAAAATGAACAGTGCTCATGGTCGCGATGTCGCCGGATGTGCTCAGTCGCCCAGTCGCTGAATGCCCCAGTCACCCAGTCGGGAATGAAATCGCAGTTAACCGCCATATTGCTGAGACTTGGTGACTGATCGCTAGCGGATAGTCACACAGTCGCCTGACGTCGAAGATAATCGCTGAGATTTGGCGACTAACCGCTAGCGGTTAGTCGCGAAGTAGCAAGAGGAGGAAGATGACTATCACGATAAGGAGTTAGCTGCTGGTCACCAGGTCGCTAGATGGATTTAGCCGCCGGGTGCTAGTTGCTAGGTCGCCCAGGAATGAAGGAAGAGGTAAAAATGACTCATGACTTGGATTTCCAGCTTGTCGCATGGTTGCCGGATGTGACGAAAGTTAAAAATGAGTTGAGCATAGTTTTTAATAGCCAATGAGGGACTGCCACGTGGTAGTGGGCCCACATGTGTGGCATAAAAAATAACATTTTTTTCTATCTTTCATTTTGACGTGCAACCAAAGGCAAATGGAAAAATCTTTATTTTTCTATAGTCAAACTATATGGAGAAATCGAAAAATTTATGCTCAGTTGCAAGCGGAGACCTGATTTTCAAACGGCCGTCCAGGGCTCAAATTTGGTCCAAAATATCAAGTATTATATACCTTTGGAATCATCTCAAGATGAAGAATCTATTTTTGTAGGTTATTTTTGCACACCTCTCAGAGGAAAAAAGTAGTTTTTAGTTTTCTCTTTGGGGGGCATTAATGACAAACAGGGCAGATGTATTCGGGAAACTATAGTAAATTCAGATTTGATTTCATTCTACTCATAATGGACACAGATAGGGATTTAATGTTTGCTAGTTAGAAGTGTCAGGATAAGTTTGCAAAGGCATTTATGTTGCAAAGAAATCATATTTTGTTCTAGATGCATGAGTTAAGTTTCATCTGTGAATCAGATGGGGAATAAGATTGGATTTCCTTCCAGAAGCATGATAATATTGACTAAAGGAACAAGCAATGTCTGCAAACATTAAAGAGCATTGATGAAAATTTAATGGAAAGATCAGTTTTTTAAAGGAAAATGAGATAAAATGCAGAATATTTTAATTGCATAACTCAAATTTGAAAAGGCTTTCTAGAGGATAAATCAGATATTTTTAAAGGGAAATGTGACAGATTTTCAAAGATATTTTGCAGATGAGATCAGATTAGATGGACTTTTTCAGTGGGAGAATGAAGGAGATTTGCAAAGGAATATATCAGATATTCTCAGACAGATGGACTCAGTTATTAATTGAATATATCATATATTTTGGAAAGATGAATACAAATCAGATTTGAGGGGAGACATGTGTCAATTTCTTAGAAGGATTGGGGTTTTTCCTTCTTCTATATCTTTCTTTCTTTTCTCAGTTGTAAGGGTTCCTTTCCTCTGCTCTGTTCTGGTTTTTTGCTGCAGATGCCTAGAGCAGGTCCCTGTTGGTCTTGTGGAAATTTTATTGTAAGTTATACTTTTGTATCTTTGTATATTCATCAAAGCTTATTGTCTGGATGTGTTGAAGTAGAATACAGTAATAGAATACAGTGTGGTTTTCCCTCTTTCGTATTATCTTGTCTCTTTGCATTCTATTTGTGCTCTAGTGTGTTTCACTTGTAAGGCAATTGAAATACACCAGCTACAAGGTAGTTTGTTTAATTATTTATGAGTTCCTTTCAAGGAGAGGACTAAGTTTCATAGATGATTTTAGAGAGAAAAACATTCTGATAAGGATTTGATGCAGATGTATGTATATGAGAGGAT
>MU223903.1:448824-477716 GCA_018584345.1 Thuja plicata
TACATGGAAAATTAGCTCTTCCAGCTGGCTGCAATAAGCATTTGGGGGGGAATGTTTTGGATATTTTGTTTCAAATTTATGCAAAGTTGGAACTATCTGCAGGCTACGATAGCAGAGGGAAGATTTTAAATGATTTTAAATGAAATTTGCAGACGTAGATCCACAGTGAGGGGCATTTTCACTTCTGAAAGATAGTTATGGTCTTCATTTTCTAGATAACATTGCCATTAATGAGCAGTTTTGATGCAAAGCCTAGGCAAATGTAAAAAACAGTGATTTTGAATTATCCCACATGGTCTCTGTGGTGGTATTTATCTTTATATGCAATAACACTTACATCCAATGTAAAGAAGAAGCCCAGAGGCTCTTAGCAGGCCTTTGAGGGCTGGGTGTCGAATTTGAGAGGCTCTACACAGAGTTTTAGTGCGAAATTCAAAAATGCTTATAAACAGTAAGATTATATATCCCACAATCATCTGGGGAAGGTAAAATGAAGACTTTATATGCAAAGAGACAAACATATGAATTTGAAGTTGAAAGAGAAGGCTATCCACGCGCGTGCCATCATCTAACCGCCTCAGTTTCTATGCCCAAAAACGCAGGTAAGGAAATTTTGACGAAAATGAACAGTGCTCATGGTCGCGATGTCGCCGGATGTGCTTAGTCGCCCAGTCACCGAATGCCCCAGTCGCCCAGTCAGGAATGAAATCGCAGTTAACCGCCATATTGCTGAGACTTGGTGACTGACCGCTAGCGATTAGTCGCGCAGTCGCCTGATGTCGAAGATAACCGCCGAGATTTGGTGACTAACCGCTAGCGGTTAGTCACGAAGTAGCCAGAGGAGGAAGATGAGTGTCACGATAAGGAGTTAGCCACTGGTCGCCAGGTCGCCATATGGAGTTAGCTGCTGGGTGCTAGTCGCTAGGTCACCCAGGAATGAAGGAAGAGGTGAAAATGACTCGTGACTTGGATTTCCAGCTTGTCGCATGGTCGTCGGATGTGACTGAAGTTAAAAAATGAGTTTAGCATAGTTTTTAACAGCCAATGAGGGACTGCCATGTTGCAGTGGGCCCACATGTGTGGCATAAAAAATAACTTTTTTGTTATCTTTCATTTTGACGTGCAACCAAAGGCAAATGGAAAAATCTTTATTTTTCTATAGTTAAACTATATGGAGAAATCCAAAAATTTATGCTCAGTTGCAAGCGGAGACCTGATTTTCAAACGGTCGTCTAGGGCTCATATTTGGTCTGAAATATCAAGTATTATATACCTTTGGAATCATCTCGAGATGAAGAATCCATTTTTGTAGGTTATTTTTGCACAGCTCTCAGAGGAAAAAAGTAGTTTTCAGTTTTCTCTTTGGGGGCATTAATGACAAACAACGCAGAAGTATTTGGGAAACTATAGTAAATTCAGATTTGATTTCATTCTACTCATAATGGATGTAGATAGGGATTTAATGTTTTCCAGTTAGAAGTGTCAGAATAAGTTTGCAAAGGCATTTATGTTGCAAAGAAATCAGATTTTGTTCTAGATGCATGAGTTAAGTTTCATCTATGAATCAGATGGGGAATAAGATTGAATTTCCTTCTAGAAGCATGATAATATTGACTAAAGGAACAAGCAATGTCTGCAAACATTAAAGAGCATTGATGACAATTTAATGGAAAGATCAGTTTTTTAAAGGAAAATGAGATAAAATGTAGAATATTTTAATTGCACAACTCAAATTTGAAAAGGCTTTCCAGAGGATAAATCAGATATTTTTAAAGGGAAATGTGACAGATTTTCAAATATATTTTGCAGATGAGATCAGATTGGATGGACTTTTTCAGTGGGAGAATGAAGGAGATTTGCAAAGGAATATATCAGATATTCTTAGACAGATGGACTCAGTTATTAATTGAATATATCATATATTTTGGAAAGATGAATGCAAATCAGATTTGAGAGGAGACATGTGTCAATTGCTTAGAAGGATTAGGGTTTTTCCTTCTTCTATATCTTGCTTTCTTTTCTCAGTTGTAAGGGTTCCTTTCCTCTGGTCTGTTCTAGTTTTTTCCTACAGATGCCCAGAGCAGGTCCCTATTGGTCTTGTGGAAATTTTATTGTAAGTTATACTTTTGTATCTTTGTATATTCATCAAAGCTTATTGTCTGGATGTGTTGAAGCAGAATACAGTAATAGAATATAGTGTGGTTTTACCTCTTTCGTATTATCTTGTCTCTTTGCATTATGTTTGTGCTCTAGTGTGTTTCACTTGTAAGGCAATTGAAATACACCAGCTACAAGGTAGTTTGTTTAATTATTTATGAGTTCCTTTCAAGGAGAGGACTAAGTTTCATAGATGATTTCAGAGAGCAAAACATTCTGATAAGGATTTGATGCAGATGTATGTATATGAGAGGATAGTTTGTAAGGCACTCTATCTCAGCCGCATGTAGTTTGTAAGGCACTCTACAGTATCTATGTTAGTTTATCTCTGTTGATTCATGTTTTCATTGACTCTTTGCCCAAGGGATAGGCACTGGTTTAGAGTATAGTTTGCAGTCTGTTCCTCATCCAATATCAAAACCAATTCAATCAACATACTTTTGTTACTAAGAACAAACAAACTGAACTTGTTAAGGACCTATGTCAGTAGGACAGTGTCCATTTTAGTGATTCCTTGGAGAGTGAATCATTAGGTTATCCCTCCTACCATAAAAGGAAGAAGGATGAAAATCCTTGTATCACTGGTTCTTGTTATGCTTACAACCATGGTTTGTATGGTTATATCTTGCATTTGGTTATGCTTGGTTATTTGCAAAGTGATTCATAAGTTGGTTTAACAAAAGATACATAGCAAATCAGTTTTCACATTAATACATACTGTGTAAACAACAATCATAAGAGGTAAAACTTGCCTGAGTATCTGTGGAGCTCAAAAATGAAGAAGGACCTTATCCAGTCCTTATCAATTAGGCTTTTCTTGTCTCTGAATCAATATTAGAAGGCATGGTGTTCAAGTAGTCATTTCAAGCACTATCATTCATACAAGAAAAATCCCTAACAGCTGGCTTCCCATTAAATATGGAAAAAATGATCCTAAGGAGCACTCTAGTTGGGCCCTATCGCAAGGATGCTCATTTTAAGTAAACCCTAGATTTTGGGTCTCTATTGTGATGGTGCCCATAGAACATATGAAGTCATTTCAAACTTGGATGTTTTGATTACCTTTTTCAGTTGGAAGTCCACATGATTGGAAATAATGGTTGCCCAATCAAAATGTTTCCCATTGGTGGTGATGTTTTATAGGAAGTAGTACATCTAGGCTGAAAATTCTTGGGCATGTGGTTCCCTAAAGACTCAGCATAGGAAGATGATCCCCACTTTTATGCAGTCTTTGAAGTTCGTGCAGGGGATCTCCAACTTCATTTTCCTGTGATCCTTCTTTGGCGTCTTCAGACAGTGGATGCTAAGGTGCTGCTAGGAAGCCTATTGAACATTGTTGAACTCCTACAGCGATGCGGCCTGGGAGATAACAATATAATTGGCAAACTGGGGGATTCCCAGTCCCAAAGAAAAAGTGGCAGTGTCAAGGGACAGTAGGGGCATTGGGTAGCCCATGGGAAGGGAAGAAAAAAGTATAACAACCTAGATGGTTATGTTGTAATGTTCTGCTAGGGTGAGAATTAGCTCTAGGGACTAAATAGAGCAAGGGAAGCATGCGGATTTGATTATGCCAGAGGCGGCCATGTTCTTTTCCATACTGTCTCTGGCAGAATGTTGATTAAACATTGTCCTTACTAGGCCCTGCAATTTGGCCCACAGTCTGACCTGTGTGTTAATGATTTGTTTTAATTTGGAATCCATCTTGGATCCCATGATGACACCATCCCTCAGATATTTTGAGGTGATTGAAAGGTTCTCTAATGCTTTCTCATCCCTTTTCTTGGTGGCTGTCGTTGTTGAGGTGGACGAGAGTTATGGACATCTGGGAGGAGAAGCTACTTCAAAAATTTTGCTTATAGCCTACATGACCGAACAACTATTAATATGAATAATAAAATATAATAAATTCCTGAGTTCTGGAGATTTCATCATCATTTCACATCTGTCCTTGAGAAGACGTTAGTTTATCAAATTCCAGAAATGCAATAAACAAAATAACTTACTTTGAATTTGATCCATACCCGGGAGTCCCAAGGATTCTGGTTCATGTGGAAAATAAGATGAAGGCTTTGGGATTACACGGAACCCAGAGTCTGGAAAAACTAACCGTTATAAAAATGATCGGGTAATTTGTGGTACTGGGCTGACATGGGTTGTCATGTGGTCATGCAATGAACAGAGTAATGGCATTTGTTGTGACAGTTGTCTTAACATGAATGAAGTGAATGCCACTTGGGATGGTTTTAAATGCTCATGAATGGGGAATTAATCCTGCCATTAATGCTAAAGCGATGAGGAGAGAGAAAGGCCACAACTTGAATAGGCGAGGTGACGAGATCGAGTCTAGCAAACAGCATGCGGGAGAGCTCAAATTTGTTCAAATGGAATAAAGGGTGTGGTGAACTCACCATGGGATGGGTAGGACTCAAGGGAATGTACAAACCATGTACACGAATCTACAAACAACCACACATGATGACACACTATGAACACTATTAACAGGAGGCCAAAGAATGACATTTACATAGGCTATCCACAGACACAAACACATTTACAACTAACCTACAAACCACTACTTACAAATTTATAGAGGCTTATACAAATTTATACTATTTTACACTATCCACAAATGCACAGAGTCTGTTGTAGAGCCATCCCATAGATGGGTGGCAATGAGGAAGGACAGAACACAAGGAAGAACAAAGCCCAAAAAAATAAAGGAACAAATTGAAAACCAAAAGAAAGCAAAGGGCTAGAAGGACCTACCTAAAAACTAGAAACATAGAAGGAAGGGCATGGGAGGTGCTCTTAAAATGAACAACTCTTCAAAGCCCACTAATGTACTAAGAACACTGTAGGATATCTTGAACATGCACAGGTCTGAACTCCAAATCACTGTTAATCACTCAAAGAAAATTGCACTTATCTCGTTGGGAAATTGCACAATTATCTCTTAATTTTATCTGAGGGTAAATTACTCATGGTAAGTGTAACAATGATAGGTGAAACTTAATTTATATCCCTTAGATTAAAATTCATAATTCCCTTCGGCAAATCCTGAGAAAAGACAAACCTTTAGACTCTAGGCCCGGGGATCCCGCACCACCACATCCTCCCACTGAAGAGGAAGTAACAACACAAGAATCCCAAGGTCTAGAATTTGGCTAGCACAAAGGAATAAAAAACTCAAGGACCAGGTCCCAAAGTGAGGAAAACCAAAAGGAGGCAACAACAACGGCCATGTGGAGGCAAAGGCTGGAGAAAGAAAAAGGGATAAATAAGCAAAGGAAGAAGCAAAAGTGAAAAAAGGGGGACCCAATATTTTTCCAACAAATTGTAGGGACAAGTATGTAGGGCATAAAAAATGGTGAATAACTAGGATGACTACCTTAGTGCATTTGAGAACCATAGAATATCTAGTTAGAAAAACAAGGACTCATTGTTACCTGAAGAATTTCACTTGCAAAGCGTGGGGTATTTGAGAAAATATAACTCACCATGATTCAATCCTTCAATCTCTTGTCAGCTGTGAAGTGTATGCTTTGGAAGAAAATCAAGCTGATGGTTTTTGAAAGAAATAGAGAGACAACACTGAGTGTATCAGACCAAAATTTCTATATCATGTGCAATCTCCCAGGTCTCGGGATTCTCTATTCTCCATTTTTCTTTCACTTTTCTTTTGAAGATGGGGAAGGTGGTACTCCTTTCACCGTGAACCTTAAGATTAGCTAATTTTCATGGTGGTACTTCTTTCACCTTTCCATCCATTTTGATTTACTAAATGGGAGAGATGTTCTGGACATGGGATATTCTTTTGATTCTTGGATATGGCCAATAGCCAGTGTAACCACTCTACTCTCAAGAATCATACGATTAATTGCTCTTTATGATTTTCTATTAACTGATGTCAAGACTTTCAAGATGTGAATCCAATGAAGATTTTCTATAACCTTCTACTATGCATATAAAATAACTCTGGAGTGCAGACAAATACCACCATGCTAACAATAGAGTCGGGACTAACCAAAATGCATAAGGCACCATTCTAGGGACTAGATGTCATGTGAAGCATACCTGTCTACAAGAAGAGAGAAACATGTTGGGAACCCAAGAAAGAAAGACATGCAAAGTGAAAAGAAACCAAAGGCAGAAAATAAAATAAAGAAAATAAAGTGGCCCTAGAGGGGTGCCGACTATCTACAAGGATGACACACTCCCAAGGAGTGCCAGGAAAATTTAAAGGTAGGAATATACACATATGATACAACTCTGGGGAAAATTACCTCACATCTTCACTTGAAGTAATGTTTGAGAAACTATCCATTGACGGGCAGTGGAACAACCTCTCCAGTCATGGTGCTAAAGCAATAAGTGTTGGCCCCACAGATATCTAATATTAAATAAGGTCTGAGCCAGAGCCTTTTGAATTTAGTAGGCTTTCCCTTCTTCTCCCAGGCTTTGTCCCACAAGAGGACTAGGTCCAAAACCGAAAAGGCTTTGTATTGGGCTCTTCTGTCAAACCAACACTTGACAACTTCTTGGTGACACACATAATTCTCAATTGCCACATCTCTTTGTTCTTCCATTTTCACTAGGTTCAAGAGGTGAACCTTCACAATGTTATCCCAGGCGTTGAATTCTTGCATGAACTACAAGATAGGGATTTGTAAGTTTATTGGGAATACAAGAATCTAGCCATAAACCAGGTGAAATGATGAAGTTCCTAGGGCTTCTTTAATTTTGATGCAATCTTTCCAAAGGGAAAACCTAAGTTTCTGGTGCTAGTACTGGTGATTCTTCTCTAGCAAATGTTTGATTACTTCCAGCAGATTTTTATTGGTGGATTCAGCAACACCGTTACCCTTGGAGATCTTAGTTGCTAGAAAATTTTAAGCTGATTTTTCTTTGATAGGTCCATTCTAGAATTTGTACTAAAGAAAATACCAGACCATTGCCACACATGATAGAAAAAGGCATTCCAAATCTTGTGACAATGTTCTCTTCCAAGAGCCTGATGGCTACATCCATAGTATTGTTTTTGCATGGGATTACCTTAGACCATCGGGTACAATAATCTGTAACAGTTAAAATATATTAGTGGTTGGTAGATGAGTTGGGGTTTATCTCCCCGATATATTCAAATGCTCATTGGGTGAAGGGTTGAACCTCAAAGAATGGTTTTAAAGGCATTGCCAGGTTTCGCTCATGAGAAGTGGCAGTTTGACAGGTATGAAACTTCCTTACATGAGCATAGACATATTTGAAGATAAAGGGCCAATAATATCTAGCATAGAGAATGTGATGGGAGGTTGCATCAACTGAGCCATGACCATTTTTGTACTGTCCATGGAATTCCTCTATCATCTTGGCAGCTTGGTCTCTGTCAATGCACGAGAGATAAATCCCCTCAAAATTCCTACGGAAAAGCGTCCCATTTTTTTATCACAAAGTGGGCATTTTTCAATTGCAAGGTGCGATGTTTGTTAGGAGGGAGCCCCTACGGGCACTAGTTGTTGAGTAATAGGTACACCATATTGGTATACCATAGATATTGGTTGATGGACTCCACAGTGTAAGTTTGGCATTCTATGTTTAGAGTGGCCTTTGTCATTGCTTTACATAGTCCTTGGCCTCAGACTATTTTCATCGGTTTCATTTCAAGATCATATATATTCTTAAAGGATGGCCATCCATTTCCCCTAGCATTCACCTAGTTCACTCTATAGCAATAAAGACTTGATAGCCTGGTCTAGGATAATGGCATGCACTTTGCTCTGAAGAATGTAGTGCCCAAATTTCTTCATGGCCTGGACTAAAGCAAAGGCCTAATTTTTCAATGGTGTGTATCAGACTTTGACATTCTTAAAGGGGGAGCTCATGAAAGCAATATTTCATTCCTCTCCCTCAACCTTCTGGGTTAAAACTATGGTGGTAGAGTGTGGCAAAGGGAAGGAATAAATGTCGAATGGGAGGGAATAGTCCAGACTTTCCAAGACTCGGGCTTCCACTATAGTCTGCTTGATTTGGGTGAACTCTCACTTCACTTCAGAACTCCACTCAATCTTAGTATCTTTTTTCATCATATCGTTGAGTGGTCTGACAATCTCAGCAAATCCGGTAATGATCTGTCGGAAGAAGTTTATCTTCCCAAAGAAAGATCTCATTTCCTTCTTACTGTCAGGAATTTGTAAATTTCGTAATGCTTCTACTCTATCAGGGTGAATGGATATCCATTTCTCAGAGACAATATGCCCAAGAAATTACCCTTTAGTGACCCTAAATATACACTTCTTGGGAGAAAGGGATATACTATGTCGGTGACATCTCTTGTAGATCTAAGCAAGGTGGGTGGGGTGATCATGCCTATCCTAGGAAAAGACTGTTAAATCATCCATGTAGATGATTATTCATTTATTAACCAGACCTTCAAATACAATGTCCATGGCCTTTTGAAATGTGGCGCTGATGTTAGCTAGGCCAAAGGGCATTCTCTAGTATGCAAACATCCCCCACTTGGTGGTGAATGTCATTTTAATCCTATCTTCAAACTTAACCATTACTTGGTTATACCTGGAGTACCCATCTAGGAAGGACATCATTTGTGAACCATTTACAATTTGCAACACCTCATCCAATGAAGGGAGAGGGTGTATTTCCTTCTTGGAGGCTTTTTTCAAGTTGTGTAAATACACACACACGTGAATCTTGTCACTCTTTTTGCGTACAAGGACAAGGTTGGAAACCCATGTAGTATGCTAGATATGAAAGATGATCTGGGATGATAGTAATTTCTGAACCTCCTGGTGGATCAAGGGTTCAATCAAAGGGTTTACTATCCTCTGTTTCTTCTAGAAAGGTTTGGCATATGGTTTTAGGGGGATGGTATGCATCATGATAGATGTATCATAGGTTTTGAGATCTTCATACCCCCATGCAATAAGATCAATATATTCTCAGAGAACCATAAGAATCTTCTCCTTCTCCTCTGGGAGCAAGAGGTGTGAATGTGGACAAACTTTTCTTCATTGAATTTACCAATGTTAATCTTTTCATATTTTCCTCCTTTTGAGGAGGATGATATATTTTCTTGGCACTAGGGGTCCGAATCAATGATTCTTTCTAGAGTGACCATCCCCTTAGGAATGGTATTGGTACGTAGGTCAATGATCCCATCATCTTCTTCCCCTTTCTCGGTATCATTATGATTAGTTTCTTCCACGATCTGATCTTCAAAGACAGCAACATTTTCTATGAAGGCCAAAATGTGTTGGTCATCTTCAAAAACCAAAAAGGTTGTTATATTGTCCAGGATGGATGGGGTGGGGACCATTTTAACAGAGAATCTCTAGAGCTAGGAACCAACCATCAGCTCGAGGATACTGGATGACATAGTGAGGGCATCTAGAACATAATTACATTTCTAAGGGATAAGTTAAATTCTAAAAGAATCAAAATCTTTGATTAAGCTCCATGCCCGGTTATGGTATGCGGCAAGCCTTTTATCATGACATGTGTACTGGCTCTGGATCTGTTTTACGATTAGCTCTAAATAACTCATTTCCTAGAGGTGGGTGATCCTTTTTCTCAAAGTGAACAGGAGTTCAAGGACTAAAGCCTCATACTCTGTGAAATTATTGGTGCAAGCAAACTGTATTTTATAGGATGCAAGGAAGGATTTCCCTCGCAGGTTGATTAATTCCACTCCAACTCCATAGCCTTGTTTGGATCAAGAACCATCAAACTTCAGGATCCAAAAATCATTCTTAATTTTACGGTGCTGAGGAAGTTAAGTGGCCTTTGGATTGGGTTCAAGGTTGGGAGGTTTTTTAGGTGATTCCTCTAGCATGGATGGTGTGCAAGTGGGACTTTCCTCTAGAGAATCTTCATGTTTGGGTTCCTGGGTGGACGAAACCTCAAGTGTGCCAATGGGTGGATTTCTTTGTCCACAGAACCCGGCTTCGCACTCCTTCTCTTGGAGATTGGTGATGTGATGGGTAGTGGTGGAAATACAAGGCTAACACTCCAATTCAGAGTGTTTTTGGTATTGTACCCAACACCAAGTGCCAGACAAGATGGTGGTCAGAGTTGTCTTGCTACCTTGTAAGTCTACTACACATTTTAGCTTTGCGTATAGATCTTGAATCCTCTGAGTGATTATGGGGTCCTCCCAAGGGAAGGTACCATTGGGAATGAAATCAAAGGTCATGATTTACCATGGTTGAAATACCCTTAGTGAGGATTCAGAGAAAAATATTTCATTTATGTTCCTGACTTTGGCAAGGGATTGTTTCATTCTAGGCTCACTTTCTACCCATATCTGATTCAATTTACCTTTCCAATGGGGCCATGGGTGGCAGAAGTTTGTCGAGAAATACATGTTGAGGGCCTTTGACCAATTTTGAATCAACAACATCCCATAGGTTTTGGGGATATCAACCATTTGGATCTTGATGATGCTAGATATCTAGGAATCCTGGATGAGCTGAATCTAGATGTTCTTCAGCTCACCAACCATCTTCACAGTAGTTTTATTCAATTGGACTACTGCGACTTTGGAGGGTGTGGGAGTGAGTCTGAGCTTCTAGTAGATGGACAAGGTCATAACATTGCCTGAAGCACTAGAATCCACAAGGCAATTGTACAAGTTTTTTCCTTGGATGTTCAGGCCTACCAAGAAGAGGGATCTTTAGTATTTCCCTGGAAGAATGTTGAGTTGGCATTGCTGAAAATCATAGTCTTTGGCGGGTGACTAACATCTTCTAGGTTCCCTAAGAGCCATAGGAGGGACTTCTTTTACTTGGGACAATTAAGTTAAACCTCCATCAAGGTCATGGAACTAGTGGTATTTTCTAATGCCTTGGTGATATCAAACCACCCCCTGGCTAATGTTGGCCTCCCCCAGCTAGATACCTGGCATGGTTACAGCCATTTCCTTTCGGTGGGAGGGACTGATCATTTTTGTTAGACTCCTGGGGGTGGTGCTCTTGGGAGGCACTGATGTGTAGGATGGCCCTTTTCCACATTGACTGTAATTGTTATATGGAGCCCATGAGTTGGTGAAGGTGTTAGCCTCAAAGCCCAGAATACATTTTTCAAAGAACCCCTACAAATTGGGTTCTTCTTTGTCCTCTTCATTTGTCTCAAAGAAGATGGTCTCATACATAAAAGTAGTGTGGGGGGATATGATGGGGAGGATTCTAGGGGAGTTGGATCAACAAATTTTTGTCTATCTGAATGGGAGATTTGGGTGATCTTCTCCAACGTGGCAGAGTTCACCTTAGAATGCGAGCCAATATCATGCAATCTACACCATGTGGTCAGGGGGTGGGATTTTGAAAGCTACATAGAATGACTAGGTCCAGCACCACCCTAAGTGCTAGTTTGATTTAGAGGAGGACCTCTGGTATTCATTTTAATTGTTCCATTATTGTTGGCTAGGTCAAGGCCCATTATTGTAACTTTGGACTCTTGAATTGACGTTCTATTGACCTGAGAAAACATTCCCTCTCTGGGAATTGGGGTTATAGGGTTTAGTAGGCCCTACCTTCAACTATCACATGTTGATTATCAAGGAGGAAACCAATCACCAGAGGGATTCAACCTCGTCAGACAATTGGGTAGTGGCATCACAGCATGATGGCTAAGGTGGTGGGTTACTGGGAAAGTGGCAACAACTCCCGGAGTCAAGGATGAAAATCCTCTGACCGTGGATGACTAGAAGAAAGGTACTCTAGGGGATTGTGTCAAAGGTTGTTGCATCTACTGTGGCTGATTCCAAGAAATGTATTCTAGACCCAACATTACCTAGGATTGAGATGGGTAAATGTACCAGGCCTATTTTTCTATCGGTGATGGGCCCATGGCCATTATCGGGGCACCCATTATTTAATTGAGATTGTATCCTCTAGTGTAAGGAGTTTGATTGGGTAACATGTTGAAGGGTATGCTTTGTTTGATCCTACTGGGGGCCTTACTCAGGGTGCGAGACAACTCTATGACTAAGTTTTAAACTTTAGCCAAGGTATCCCAGTCGTTAGCAACGGTAGTTCTCCATAAGAGAGTAGAAATAAAGGGTTCCATAGCATTCAGGTATGTCTAGATAGTCACATCAGTGGATGGGATAAAAGAGCCCATGCACCATTTCAAATCCTGTTGGAACTGATGATTGAAGGTAGTGAGAGGCTTGTTTGGTTCCTTGCTGATGGAAATGAACTAGCTGTGGGACCAAGGTGGGTCCATGTGAATTTGGAAGGCTACTAGAAAATAATCTTACATATCCTACCAACTATTGATGGAGTTGGCAGGCAAGTTTAAATACTGGTTTAGCTCATTCTTCCCTAGGGACAATGGGAACATCTCGGTTACAACGTCTTGATGTTGTATCTGGTGTCTATTCATGGAATCTTTGTAGGCTTGAAGGTGTTCTTCTATAGTTTGGGGAACTAGATGCTCATATTTGGGGCAGATCTTCTCTGGGTGTGGAGGAAGATCGTTAGTAGCACCAGGGAATTGCACCATTAGGGACCCGATATTGTTGAAGTAGGTAGCCATCGAGACTATTTGGTTTTGACTTTGGTGGAAGTTAGTCCCCAAGATTATCTAAGGGATTAGGGTATTCTGGTGTGTGGTAGATCCCCAAGCAAAATTCAATGGCTATCTCGTTTCGTGGGTCCTTTTTCTTTAGACAAGAGGTCTGAGTTCTACAAACTCTCTAGGCTCAGGGGTTGATTAGGGGTCTCTTTTAAAGTATAGGGATGAAAATGACCCTATACCATAGAAATCCTTATTCCTAAAACTACTACTTTGGGAGCCCTTAGGCGGTGTGAAATTGAAATCTTTCGACGGAGATGAGCTCATGCCCTCCTTCTAGCGCCAGTTTCTGTTGATGGGAATTTGTGACTAGCTCCGCTAGCAGGGGATAAGTTGTCACTAGGTAGAGGAGTACTCGACAACTCTTCTTCTAGAGGTTTTCCAGAGAATGAATTCTCCTAGCCTCCAAGCACCAATAGTTGGGTCTCGATGGTGCGGGCAAGCTAAGTTGGGCAGGCGATTGTTGTTTGAGGGGATAGCTTGTTTTTACTTATCACTTCTGGAGACTTCAAAACGGGGTGAGGTTTCCTTCAAGCATCTTAGATTTATCAAAGAAATCTCAAAATATAGATCAGAGTTAGAGTATATTTCTACTTATAGCCATGCAATACATATTCAAACATCAACAATGCTCCAATGTAAGAAAATAACACTAAATACTAGATACACAAGGAACTAGTGATTCATATGTATTTGATAGCAAAGGGAGATAAGATTATTTAACTAAATGAAAAACATTGGAGAAAAAGACATTAGAAGACATACAACACAAAAGATGTTCGCTAACTTCATAGATTAGAACAACAAATAACATAGGGCCGCAAGTTGTTCTTCTTTCTTTCATTAACTTGAAATAATTCTAGCATCACTGGCATGTACATTCATGGCTCCAAGGGAGCATTAAGCTATTGAGAATAGATTGAATGTAAAATTCTAACTGTAATGAACTTGAAAGTGCTATTTTCTATTACTACTAGATAGAGAAATCCTCAATTTCACCAAGCCTTGTTAAGGCATTGGTCTTATTATTTATACACAAACTTTAGCTAATCTACCTGTACACTTGCTAAATAAAATACAATATTCATGGCCGATACTACCTACACCACTTAAAATCATCTCGGGATGTACAGAGTTCTGACAAGATAGAAGAAGAAGAAAGGGGAGAAATATAGAAGAATCAGACTAGAGAAGAGGGCTATAGTACTTGTAGAAGAAACTTACTTGTAGAAGAAACTTTCTTATCTCGGTAACTTAGGTCATATGCCTCATTAGTGCTGATTGCGGCTTCCTATCTTTGAGGTGCGCCACATAGTAAATGTGGGAGTGACACCTTGGGGGAATAAGAAGATGTCTATTAGAACCATCCAATCCACATGACCTATAATTATTTGGATCACCTGCATTCTGATCATTATTAGTTGCTGATAGTGATTGATCGGCTCTGGAGAACCTTGATGCAGTTTGCTGCAAGAGAAATACAAAACTAGGACCCAAAATTACAGAGTCTGGGAGCTTACACTCAAAGAATAACACCTCCTCAAAAATTTCCCCTAGTGGTGGAAATATCTAGAGACTAGAAGACTTCACTATTCTTTACATTTTTAGAATGTCTCCAAAATTTGGAGAATTCTCTCCTTGTTTATCTCTTTTATACATTCCTGTAGGTCTTATGCTACCTCCAACTCATCGGCCACATCTTTGCTACATCAAAATCTTTGAGGGATCGGAACTGTGCCTCCATTATTTCATCAAATCTACTCAAAAAAAAATCCACTAGAGCACATGTCTTGGTGCTAAAGGGTTCTACTACCGAAACCCTTGTGATGAATGCCGCATATAAATTTAAAGAATTTTTTATCACTGGAAGTTTATCCTTCAGGGCCGCTACTAGTTTCTTGCTCATCTAAGATTTAAGACCAAGTCTAGAGTGTTGGGCCAGGAGGAACCCAAAATCTTCATCTCCCAAAATACCTGTCTCCATGATGACTTCTTCCCCAAAATTCATTATCTCTTCTAACTCACTCTTACATTATTCATATTTTTCCATCTCCCCCTCCCACTGAGAAATGATGTCATTTACCTGGCCCAAGATGTCACTAGCCTAGTGTAGGTCTAAGAGTGTAGCTATCAGGATATGCCTTATGGTTCCTACCTTCTCAGTTGTCCAATCGTCAACAGCCTGAGCTTTCTTCATCCTTCTTAGTGCATCAATATCACCCTGTGGGAGCGGTGTTCCAGATGTGGAGTCCTCCAGAGGAATCATAGCCAATGGCTATGTCAGATCTGATAGAAGCCTGAGGAGATTATCATTTGTGTCTTTTGCCTCCTTCAACTTCTATGCTTTCTTTTCAAACCAGACCTCAATCTCCCCTCAAACTTCTCCTAATAGGTCCAGTTCCCCTTGTTTATCTCTCCTTCTAGAGGGACTTCTTCGATGGTGTACTCTGCAGCTCCTACTTCTACCTCTTCTTTATCTAGGGGATGTGTCACCACTATAATGATGGTCTTTTCTCTCAGACAAGTCCAAATGGTATGGAGGGTCTAGGCCTTCTTAAGCTTCTCAACCTCCTTATTTTGAGCCATCATCTTGGCCAGAGAGAGGGGCTCAAACTTCCATTAGGGCCTTTCTCTTCCTTGACTCCACCAGCCATTATAGCGGTAGGGGCAGTCTAACTGCTAGGTCCAGGATACTTGGGTCCTCTTCTGGGGCTTAATGTGCTTCCCCGACATCTGTGGTCATTATGGACTCTTTTTCTTTATCCCTGGGGTTTCCTTCTTCTCCCACTTTAGTGGTATCTGTATCCATATTTTTGGGGTTCTCCCCCACATCTTCCTATTGCTAAATTCCTTCAGCCTTCTCTACTAAGACATTCTCCTCTGGGGGCCTATTTTCTAGAAGGGGCGAAGGTGTCCGACCTAGTTCTAACTATTACACTATGGAGACCACCTTGAAAAATGTCATATCCTAGGGTCACAGTTTACCCAGGGTGTCTAGAGTCATTGGTAGCATGATGACTAAGGGTACAATTGTTCTCAAAGGTCTGGTTTCCCAAGTCATAGTCAGTTGCTCAACTTGTACCTTCCTTTCTCCTATCTTGGTCCCCAAGACCGGTGTTTCTTCCACACCTAGTGTTCTTTCCTGTTCTTGCCCCCAAGTCTCATTTTCTAGAGAAACTTCTTTTTCTTGTCTTTCGCCTTCCCCGGGATATTCTCTGCCTCTTATGTGGTGATCTCTTCCACCACCCTCTCCACATCTCCATGCAAATTCATAAGGCCATCCATTTGAAAGATGTCTTAAAAAATATCATGGGGAGGGGAGGCCTCCAGAGGATTTTTTATTTCAGGGGAGGAAGAGATGAGCTCCACAGGAATATTTTCCAATGGCTCGGGGCTTGAATCTTCTCTTTGTGGAGAATTATTTGCTCTTTATTTCCTTCTCCTTGTCTATAATGAGGCCCCAACATCTAGGATAGCCTCATCTTCATCCTCCGTCTCCACTTCCTAGCTCATGAGTGTTGCAAGTGAAGGGGATCCTGAAGGAAGGGAAGATCCCACTGGAGCGACTGCAAGACCAAGGGAAAGTTTGGCCCTAATTGTTTCGCTCATTTGTTGAGGTGACTCAAGCTGGGATTTAAGTTGTTCCATCAAAGGGACTAGAACTAAGGATGGGGCCAGGGCTGGGGTGCTCTCTTTTGTTGTCCCCTTATCTCTACTCTATCCTGTCATTCGAGAGCCCGAAGTGGACCCCCACAAAAATGGACCATCTCACCGGGTGCTCTTTTTACATACCCACAAAAAATATTCATGATTGTGCTTTACTACATCCTTAGTGATATCTTCTATTGTCAAAATTTTTGGGGTGTCCCAATCCACCAGAGAGAGAGCCATCTTGTCAACCCCTTTAGATTTATATTCCATGTCCTCCCTGGGCCTGATATTTGAGAAGTACTTTGGAAAGGTCTATAGATGCATGCATTTAATCATACCTTTGGTCATTCTCTCATAATGTCGACTTCTAACTTCTTAATCATCTTGGAAATCTGCCCAAAACTCCTCCATGTGTGGCTCATGGGGCACTGATGCTTGAGGTAATGCCAGATTTATTTTTCCTAGTGGATCAAAATTGCTCTATGCCAGTTAGAACTTTGCCATCCCTACACTTTTCAATCATTGTCGACCTCTTTCACTACAGCAAGGCTGCAAATGTAATTCCTACAAGTGATTGGGAAAGGAATGGTGATAATCTTCTTGAGGCCATAATAGGTATGGACCTCTAGGATCTGCCTGCGGTATTCCATCAAAATAATCCTATCCCCGTAGTGTTTGAGCAATAGGTAGGGCTTTCTAGAGAACTTGTTCACTTGAATGTATGAGTGTTTTTTAAATTTAATAAAATAATGGCTATAGGAACTTACCAAGACCACGGCCTCCTTTGATAACTGGTAATCGGCATCCCAAGTGGGTATCAAAATGTTGTAGTAAATGAAGGTATCGTTTACCCAGCAAAAATTGGGGATGCTAGCTTCCCATTGAATATGGAGAAAATGATCCCAAAGAGAACTCTAGCTAGGCCCTATCCCAAGGACATCCACTATAAGGAAACCCTAGATTCTAGGTCTTTGTTGTGCCAATTTCCATAGAAAATATGAAGTCATGTGGAACTTGGATGTTTCGCTGACCTTGTTCAGATGGAAGTCCACATGATTGGCAATAATGGTTGCCCAATCAAAATTTTTCTCATTGGTGGTGATGATGTATAGGAATTAGTACATCCAATCTTAAAAGACCCAGGCATGTGGTTCCCCGAAGAACTAGCATAGGAAGATGAGTACCGCTTATATGCATTCTTTCAAGTTTGTGTCGGGGATCTCCAACATCACTTTCCTATAATCCTTCTTCGACATCTTCAGCCAGTGGGTGTTAAGGTGCTACCAGGCATCCTGTTGGACATTGTTGAACTCCTACAATGATGTAGCCCAGGAGATAATGATAGAATTAGCAAAGTTGGGGATTCCCAGTCCCAAAGAAAAAGTTGCAGCATTGAGGGACACTAGCGGCGTTAGGTAGCCCATGGGAAGGGAAGCAGAAAGTATAATAACCTAGATGGTTGTGTTGTAATGTTTTACCAGGGTGAGAATCATCTCTGGTGACTATACAAAGAAAGGGAAGTAGGCAGCTTTGATTATTCCAGAGGCGGCCATGTTCTTTGCCATACTGTCTCCGACAGAATGCTAATTGAACATTGTCCTTACTAGGACCTACAATTTGGCCCATAGCCTGACCTCTATGTCAGTGATTTGTTTCATTTGGAATCCATCTTGGATCCCATGATGACACCATCCCTCAAATATTTTGATGTGAGTGGGAGCTTCTCTAATGCTTTCTTAGCCCTTGTCTTGGTATCCGCCCTTGTTTAGGTGTATGGGAGTTTTGGACTTTTGGGAGGGGAAGCTACTTCAGACATGTTTCTTACATCCTTCCAGACTAGACAACTGTTAATATGAATAATCAAATATAATAAATTCCTAGGTTTCAGAGATTTCATCACCATTTTGCACCTGTCCTTGAGAAGAAGTTAGTTTATCTAATTCCAAAAATGTAATAAACAAAATAACTCAATTTTAATTTGATGAATACTCGAGAGTCACGAGGATTCTGGTTCATGTGGAAAATGAGATGAAGGCTTTGGGATTATACAGAACCTAGAGTTTGTAAAAACTTACCGTTATTAAAATAACTAGGTAATTCATGGTACTGGGTTGACGTGGGTTGTCACATGGTCACATAATGAACAAAGTAATGGCATTTTTTGTGATAGTTGTCTTAACATGAATGGATTGAATGCCACTTGGGATGGTTTTAAACACTCACACATAGGGAATTAATCCTTCCATTAATGCTAAAGTGACGGGGAGATAGAAAGGCCACAACTCGAATAAGTGAGGTGACGAGATCGAGTCCAGTGAACACTAGGCGAGAAAGCTCAAATTTGTTCAAATAGTGTAGAGGGCATGGTGAGCTCACCACAGGACTGGTAGGACTCAAAGGAATGTATAGACCATGTACATGATCTATAGATAACCACATAGGTTGACTCGCTATGAAAACTATTAATAGGAGGCTGAAGAATGACACTTACATAGCCTACCCATAGATGCAAACACATTTACAACTAACCTACAAACCACTACTTACAAATTTATAGAGGCTTACAAAAAAATACACTATTTCACACTATCGACAAATGCATAGAGGGCAGAAAACCCTCTTGTAGAGCCATCCCACAGATGGGAGGCGACAATGAAGGACATAACACAAGGAAAAATAAAGCCCAAAAAAACAAAGGAACAAAGCGTAAACCAAAAGAAAGTGAAGGGTCAGAAGGACCTACGTAAAAACCAAAAGCATCGAAGGAAGGGCATACGAGGTGCTTTGAAAATGAACAACTCTTCAAACCCCACAAATGAACTAAGAACATTGCAAGATACCTTGAACACACACAGGTCTGAACTCCAAATCACTATTAATCACTGTAAGAAAATCACACTTAGCTCGCTGGAAAATTGCACAATTCGCTCTTAATTCTCTCCAAGGGTAAATTGTTCATGGTAAGTGTAACAATGACAGGTGAAAATTAATTTATATCCCTTAGATTAAAATGCACCACTCACTTCCGCAAATCCTAAGAAAAAGGCAAATGTCTAGACTCTGGGCCTGGGGATCCCACATGACCACATCCTCCCACTGAAGAGGAAGTAACGACACAAGAATACATGGGTCCATAATTAGGCTAGCACAAAGGAACAAAACACTCTAGGACTGAGTCCTAGAGTGAGAAAAACCAAAAGGGGGCAACAACAATGGTTGTGCGGAGGCAAAGGCTAGAGAAATAAAAAGGGATGAAAAGAAACAAATGAAGAACCAAAAGCAAAAAAAGGGGGACCGAACATTTTGCCAACAAAATGTAGGGATGGGTATGCAAAGCATAACACTTATCAAGCATATTCAGAATATTATAAATATCATGACTATTGATAGAAATGCTCTAGATAAGCTAATTCATAGTTGTGCGAGCTCCTCCCACACATTTTTAGAGCTATACAAGGAAGTATCCAAACTTATAGAAAAGATAACTCTGTTGAAAACTGAGAAAGGGAGAGTTATGGGAAGATTTGGTATGATGAAGATGTTGATTATTCTTAAGTTATCAATTCTTGACATACACCTTTCTGACATGGAGAAGATAGAGCATGCCCTCATTGGATACATGCCTATCGAGCTAAAGGCAGAAGAGACATATTCTTTTGCATTGAATGGATTTCTCCAAGTGGGTTAGATATTGGTCAAGACCTAGAATGAAGAAGTGAAGATTTTGGAAAGCTCTTTCCAAGATGTACTTAAGATCGTCTAAATTTTTGGTAAGTAGTGGAACAATTTTGTTAAGTATTCTACATTTTTGTATACCTTTTCCATTGATGTCAAAGGGAGAGAACAGAAGATATGAAAAATGTATAGAGAAGAGAAGATATAAAAAATGTATAGAGTAGAGAAGATATATGTAAAGGAGATAAAGAGTGTTATGTATATCTTTTTTGGTATTGACACTTAGTCATTTTTCACTAAGTGATGTCGTTAATGCCAAAGGGAGAGATTGTTTGCGAGAGATTGTTTGCAAGTGGTTCATTTAGGGGTGTTCCTAGTGCTCAAGAACACCTTAGGATTGTCATTTATGGAAACACATCAGTTATGAATGATCACTTAGAGTGAAACATAGTTTTGGAGTTGTGACTTGTAAAACTAAGTACATAAAGAAGAATTATATATTATAGTCGTATAGTTTGGTCAGCAAAGACATTATATGACGAATGAAGATATGTGAGATAAAAATGAAATTACTTAAGCATAGAAGATGCATGTATTGTTCATTCTTGAAACGAATTGTAATAGATAATATTTCTAATTATATGAGCAGTGATATTAGTATACCTTTAACAGGAATTTTTATTCCTCTAACAAGGAAATGTTCTAATGTAATAATCAACTCCTAATAGAGCTAGGTCTCTTAACATGGACAATATACTTTTTGTGCATATTTTTGGGTACCATCCCCACTGGGTTTTTCTCTTGGCCAGGGTTTCCTCAACAAAAACTTCACAGTGTTATGAGTTATGTGCTTTATGTTTATGTTCATTCTTTTTCAGCAATTATCTTGTTAAGTCAGAATTTAGTAAGTTCATGTTTAAAGTGTTATAGTACTGATTCACCCCCCTTCTCAGTACTACTTAATCCAAACATATGATTATAGTTTAACATTTAGTAATAGGTTCTAGGGTTTAGCATATAGGATTAGGGTTTAGCATTTAACATTAGCATTAGGATTAGGATTAGAATTTAGCATTTATGACTATGATTGGGGATAAGGTTTGTTAGCTCTTTTTCTTGCAGTATAACCTTAAAATTATAGTATACTTATATACTTGAATGAAAACTCCTTTTTATGCAAGAGAAAGGCTAATTGATGAGGTATTTGATAACACTGGGGATACCTATTATCACCTTATTTTTTGAGTTCCATGGACTCAGGTGGGTATTACCTATAACAGATTATTGATTCTTCAATCAATATACTTAGTGGACTAGTTCATTCACTGGCTTGTTACTTCTGACCTCACTGTAACAAATTATAAAATACCTTGGAGATTGCACTGATTAATTTAAAATAGAGTACTATAAGTCAAGCTATGGTCTTGATAACATAAACCAATGAGATAAGGATTTTCATCCTTCTTCCTTTTGATTTTAGGAGGGGCAACCTAATGATCCTCTCTTCAAGAAATCAGAAAACTAATCTATACCCTAAGAATACAATCACTTGAATGGAATTATTTGTTTTGTAGTGTATATGATTAAGTAATTTGAAAATATTGGATTGTATATCAATTACTTAGCAAACACAAAACTAGTGCCTAATCCTTGGGCTATGATTCAATATCTTGTAAAAATCCATAGTAAGATAATAAATAAAACATTTGCAACAAAGATAGAATACCTTATACACTATCCTCTTCCTACATCTTTATCATCAAATCTTCAAACTAATGTTATGTTCCCTGGGGTTACTTGAAACAATTTTAATCCTTCCTTGAAGGAACTTACAAGTAACTGCATAATCACCTTATGATCAGTGTGCTTAAATGCCTTATAGATAAACACACAAGAACTATAATAGAAATGTAAAGAGACAATTCAAATGTAGAAAAGAGATTGCAAAATATTTATATTGATGTCTTAAAGCTTCAAATACATATAGATAGACAAAATAGTATGAAGGTTCAGACATAATTTTAGTCTTCCTTGTAATTATATTAAAATTTCCAACTCTCCTCCAAAATATTACAATTACATATATATAGTCTCAAATCATCTTGGAATCCTTAAGACAAGGATGCAACAAGCTTCGGATGATTTGGAGACCTAACCCTAAAATTATAGAAAAGATAAAAAAACAAGAATGAACCAAGCGGTGGAAGGAAAAAAATGAGGAATGAAATCTGATCTTGCTTCTTTATCTTCTTTTGGATGTCGGTGCCTTTGTCTGCATATATTCAGGATAGTATTTGATAGTTATAATAAGATTTAGTGACCGCCAATACAGGCTAACTTACACTAATCTCTTCAATATTACTAACCTTCCTGTGCTCATAGACTAGGTTCCATGTGTCTTTCATTCTTCATCAATGACATCTAAGTCAACCGTGACAGACTTGTTTTTCTTGGGCTTTGTCATGATATCACATGCAGTCACATTTACTCCTTAGGAAAATTCTGAATACTTTCTAGTTGAGCTTTCTGCCTTTCCCACCTAGCATCTGTTATGCTTTTAACATCTGTAATGAACTTATTGCAATCTATTTATGCCTTTATTACCTCATCCATAAGTTTTTTGAATCTTTCCATATCTAATTCTCCCTGATCAGAGACATAAATGTCTTTATTGGGAAGGACACTATCAAATTCTAATCCCCATAGCCCTAATGGCTTGATTTGATCATCCTATGTTCTAATAGGGGGTACAAACCTACTATAACTTACCCCAAACATCTTCAACTTTGTCTCAATCTAATTTTCTTTTCCTTTGAAAAAGGACAAAGTGGCCCCAAATTGCTCTATCTCTATGCCAACCAAAGTTACTATTTCTGGCATGTCTAATCTTAGAGGTTGCACAGATGCCAACCTCTCAAAAAGTGATGTTCTTCCAGACCAAGTTGCATAATAATGATTCAAAATTGTAAAAACATTAGCTACCTCTAATTGTAGGCCTAGAAACTTGTCATAGGCCCCAGACACCACATCAATCTTATGTTTCATGGTATCAATTATATGCTACAAAATTGAATTCAATGCTTCCAAAATAACATTGGTATGCTCTGTGACTCCTAGCTCTATTCCAGCAGGCATCTCCCCTATATCTTCTATTTGGATTTCAACATCCATCACTTCCTCTGGCTCAACAGGGGAAGGTTCTATTATTTCCATTAACTATTTAGTTAACTCATCTATGAGTTTCTCTTTTTCTTTGATTTTTACTAATGCTAGCTCCCTATCTTTAGCAATATCACTAGTATCACTAGCAATTTTCTACAATTTCTTTGATAGTTGAGCTATCTTTGCCTCATTGAGCTGAGAAAAATGAGTTAATACTGGGGATATCTCCAAATCTCATATATTTTGGAGGGTCCATATAATCTTATTTTCCTCCATCTTTTCTTGATTATTCAGCAGGGTTGGCTTTTGATCTTTACGAGCTAAACTCCACATTGCAAGTGCCCGAGATTTAGGGTTATATCCAAAACCTCTGACCATATCCCCAACCTGAGTCTCTAATGATAATTTACCATCAGTTTGTCTTCTTATTTGGTCTATTATGAATGCTAAAGACAAATCCCAGCCTTCTACAAATAATATCCCACTAGCCTTGACCAGTTGTCTTGCCTGTTCAGGTGTAATTTTCTCAGATTTGGGATCATAATCCTGCAATGTTTGTAAGGCTTCCTAAGTGAATGGATCAGCACCTGCTAATTGCAATTGATTTCCAATTTGTTGTTTCTTATTCCATATGAGGAAATCCTTGAATTATCTTTTCTTTATGAAGTTGGCATCCTTGAGGAATTCCTCTTGA
This sequence comes from Thuja plicata, assembly GCA_018584345.1. Taxonomy (NCBI): domain Eukaryota; kingdom Viridiplantae; phylum Streptophyta; class Pinopsida; order Cupressales; family Cupressaceae; genus Thuja; species Thuja plicata. The sequence continues at coordinate 472,754 of MU223903.1, forward strand.
TGCATCAACCTCTCATCTCTACATGACCTAAGAGGTAATTCTTCCTCTTCTTTTGTATCCTTCTGTATTTTTTTCCCTGCCTTAATCTATTTCTCAATAAATGATCATTGGGCCTGTTTCTAGTTATTAGAGCTCCAACTCCATTTTTCTTTCTTTTCTTAGAAGGTTCCCTTGTTTCTATTTCTTTCTCTTTGGTGGGGGCTCATTTTTTACTTCCTTCTTTGGGACCTCTGTTAGGTCAATGACATCCTCCCCCTCAACTACCTACTATAATGCAACTTTTTGATAATCTAGATAAGAAGTAGGTGAAGGATATTTATCATCACTGTCATCATCATACTCTGACTCATAATTCTCTAGTTGACCTTTCTCAGGAACCACTAATGCATTTTCTAATTGATTTCACAAAAGATTATGGGATTCAATCATTGCATCTAGCCTTTTCAGATAAGGCATATCAAGGTAGAAACCTCCAAACTTCATTCCCTTTCTTTTCACCTGCCTCTCCAGGTCCATAAGTTCATTGAACTTAATTGCTCTTTTTTCCACTTCCTCATCTTCCAAGATGTTTCTTATTAAATCTTCCTCCATACACACTTCATGTACTTTTGTGTAGGGGATAGTTGGTGTCAACAAAATTTTAGCACTAAGGATGAAACCCTTTGTATCAACATATATGTGCAGGGAGACATTCATCCTGTAATGGTTCATCAAGTTATTTATAGGGTCTAGATCCCTCTTCCCAATAGTAAAATTATAAATTTTAAACTACCTTGGGGTAAAAGTACCCTTCCTGTGTGGTGCCAAATTCTCTTTATCTGTTAAATTGAGCTACCTAATGAACTCCATTGTAGCTATCCTTGGTGGTGCATGGAATGGAAAGATGTGTGGAGGGTGGGAGTAACCATAGACCCTCATTATTGTGAAATTGTTCTCATAATAGAAATCCCCCCAATTATGATCTCATGTCCATTTGTCAACATATTGACAAGGGCTCAATAATTGTATTACCTTAATAGGAAACCTATTTTTATCAACACCTAGGCACTTAAGAAGTGGATAGATTATCCAATTTTCAAAGGCACAAAACTCCTGCTCCCTAAATGTATAATTCCACACTCTGAGCCAGAACTGAATAGGGTTGGCCTGACCATGATGAAACCTTTGTGGTTGCAGGAACTGACAATTCATTATTGGAAAATTGTAATATAGGATTAGATGCATGAGGACTGAGTAATGCATAAAATTTGGGTGGTCCTATTTACTTTGTATGTCTACAAACCCCTGGTGCATTTGATCAATGATGTACTAGATGTAGTCATTATTAGAAGTGGTATGGAGGCTCTGAATATCCAGCACCATCATCAAAATGTCTAAGGTGATTCTCTCTATTCCAGCATCCTTCCCCAATACTCTTCATAGTGCATATGCTATGTATTTGATGTAAAAATTTAGGTCCTTGTAAAAGTATGGGGCTGCTCCTGGAAATGGTTCTCTTTAGGTCTTCATTTTCTTAGGAACATGGTGGTCCTTAATCAACTTGGCAGCAATGCCAGACTCCCTGGTGTACCTATTCTCTAGGCTCTTCAAATTAGTTTTAGTGGTCATGGGGTAGTAGACATTGAAGGCCTTCATGAATGTATTTCGGTCTAATGTAAGAAAGGGTTTGCCATCATCTGTCTTAATGGTCTTAGTTAGGGGATTATATCTACTATCCAATTTTAAGAAAAAGTCAACATCTACAAAGATGTCATGAACAATTAACCTGGGTAGTCCATAGGTCCATGGGTTTGAGATTGGCATGTGACCATCACTATTGTTCAAGAAGTAATTAAACAATGAATACCCTGAGGAATTTGGGATTTTTGCATCCCTTATATAAGAAAAATCATCAATAAAGGTATCGACACTTACTTTTCTATTTTGGCTCGACCCTGGTAGCAAAGTGAGAAATTCATTAGAATAATTCCTCTTTCCCTTTGATTCATCATCGACATCATCACCTCTCCCACTAGTGGATGCCATACTTTGTGCTTGACTCATATTCCTTTTTTGTTCTATTCTCAACACCTTTTTCACTGATATTGAGACAAATCTTCTTGAAAACCCTCACCACCAACTATGAATACCTCTACAATTTTGAACTCAAACACTGAAGTATTGCAAATAACAATCTTTGTCAAACTCTGAATCACTAAATCACCCTTTTGAATTCACAGACTGCTGGAAACTCAACTCTTCTCAGAAAATACATAAATCTCTATAGACTCTTTATTCTGAGAATTTGGAAGTTGGTAAAAAATGAAAAAATAATAGGCATGTATGTGCAAGATCATGAGGGGCCAAACTATGCCCTTAAGTGGCAATGAAAAATCAGCAAATCTGGGTTAGTCAACTTGACATGAAAATTTGAACTAGCTATCAACCTAATATCAAAAATTTGTAAGAATATAATTTGTAGGAAATTGAATTTAGTTTCTAAACTACTAGGCCTTTTTTGAAAAAAAAAAAAAATTAATATGATTGGTGAAAAGTATAGATTTCAATGCAGCAATACAAAAATTTCAGGAAAAAAATAAGAAGTAGGTGTATGTATGACCACCTTAATCATAATCAAATGATAATTATTTTTTGTAAGATTTTATATATAAGTAGTAGACTCATGCCCGAATGTGGCGTATATTTTTTTGTAATTTTATTCCAAAAAAATATTTAATTATCATTTATCTGCTACAACATTTTCAGAATTAAAAAACTCCTGTGTCTGACAACCTTAACTAATTGAAAACTTTACCAAATTCAAAAAAAAAATTCCCTTATAGTAGGTGAACCATAGAATGTGATGCATTTTTTTTATTTCAAAAATGTTATTTTGTGTGAAAGTTATAGTCATTTTTCAATCAGTATATAAATCAACACTTTAGAGGTAACTCAATTGGAAAGTAACTAATAATTACTTACCAAATTCAAAATTTGATAGCAATTATATTGATAGAAAGTTGATAATCTCCTTAAGATACCCTTTTTGTTTCATCAAATTTGGGTGAAAAAAAAGTCGTCAACTACATGGTCGAAATCTAGAACTCAGAGTAATAGGGGAAAACATGTTTTTGAGACATTTGAAGAGTTGACCAGGTAGGTTTGGTGGAAAAAGCAATACCGAGCCTAATCGGGTACCCTAAAAGCCCGACAAAATTTTGAATTTTAAAATTTCCCTCCCCTTTCTCCCTCTTAATTTATTTCCAACCACTTTCTCCCTCCCATTTCTCCATACTTCATATGATATATTATATATCAAACACTATTTATTAGATTATATATTAAATATTATATAATATTTATTATATATTAAATATTATATAATATACATTTTACATTAAATATTATATAATATATATTAATATTAAATATTACATTAGATATCATATATTATATATTATTTTATATGTATTATATATGAACATGTATTTTACAATATATCACATAATATATGTATGTATATATATACATATATATATATATATGTATGTATGTATATATATACATATATATATATATGTATGTATGTATATGTGTGTGTGTATATACACACACACATATATATATATATATGTGTGTGTATATATATATACCTATATATGTGTGTATATATATATATATATCTCAGAAGTATCAATGTCTACAAAAAGGTGCTAAGATAATCTCGAGCAAAATATGCATCCTCGATGCAAATGAATCATGTACAATAAATGCATCTCAAAAAAAATCAGAAGGGGATGAGATAGAAGAGGGGAATATCAAGACTCACTCTGTCCCTCACTGCCATCATGAGGGGGAGGTAGAGGAACATCTGCTCACACTAGTACATTTGAGGTCAAATTTTGATGGCCATTTGTCAGATTTCCAACGCTCATTTGCCAGTATTTTGACACATGAGTCTGTCGTCGTTTTTGCGAAGGAAATTGTGATAGAAGACACATCCATCTGTTTACCGACACCACATCATGTCAGAAACTTGCACATGACAAAAAATTTGTTATGGCATTTCCTACGGTACATCCATCGGCATTTCGACACCATGACCTATCAAAAATATACAATCTCTATCAGAAATAACTGTCGAAAACATATCCTTTTCGACATTATAACTGTTGGCATACTGACAGTTTCCACCTAATTCTGACAGATATACCTGTCGGATATATAGCATTACTGTCAAAGTTTCTGTCAAAAAATTTCTATTTGTGACACTTTAACTGTCGGAATAGCGACAGTCATGCAGCATTTCTTCGACAGGTTGCCATGTCGAACGTATAGCATTATTGTCGAAAGAATTGTCATAAATTATGATTCTCTGACATTTTATCTGTCGAAGGTATAGCACTGCTATCAAAAATTAATTATGAAATGTTGAAAAACTGACGGATATGCACATTAAAGATAAAATAGCTCAAGAGACCATCATAGGTTCTCTCTTCTTCAGTCTATATTATTGACAGAATGTTTTACCTTTCATTATCTCATCAAATCCAGAGATTTGAAAGAATTTAATAGAATATTTTCATGACAACGTATATTATTTAAGTTGACGTTGTACGAATTTATCTACTTTGTGCACTTGTAAACTATGAGGATGACAATAAAGAAGCATGGCCATGGTAGGAGATGCTTCTTTATCGTCATCTTCATAGTATACAAGTGCATGAAGTAGATAAATTTGTGCAACGTCAACTTAAATAATATACGTTGTCATGAAAATATTCTATTAAATTCTTTCAAATCCCTATATTTGATGAGCTAATGCAATGTCAAACATTCTATCAATAATATAGACCGAAGAAAGAGACAACCTATGATGGTCTCTTGAGCTGTGTTATCTTTAGTCCTAGCTACTATCCTAGCTACCTGTCGATCATTGAGAATAATCACCGCCTTGCATTTATGTACACTGCACAAATTGATC
>MU223903.1:488968-505685 GCA_018584345.1 Thuja plicata
AAGATGAGTTTGGGCTATCACCCACAAACTGATGGTCAGACTAAAATTGTCAACAAATTCTTGGAAACTTATCTTCACTGCTTCACTTCCGAACAGCAACATCAGTGGGCCAAGTGGCTTCCTTTAGTTGAATGGTGGTACAATACCTCTTACCACACTGCCTCTAAAATGACTCCATATGAAGTAGTCTATGGTCAGCCACCTCCAGTGCTCCTTCCCTACACTCCCAATAGCTCACCAGTCTAGGCAGTGGACATAGTTCTCCGTACCAGGGATCAGATTCTTTACACCTTATAGGGTAATCTTCACATGGCCCGTAATCAAATGAAACAGCAAGCAGATCAACACCGTTCTGAGCGCTCATTTCAAGTTGGGGATATGGTTTTTCTTCATTTACAGCCATACAAGCAATCCTCCCTGAAGCTTAAAGGGCGTCATAAGTTGGCCCCAAAATTTTATGGGCCTTATAAGGTTCTGCAGAAGATTGGTTCAGTTTCTTATAAACTAGAACTTCCTCCTTCTTCCCGCATTCATCCAGCATTCCATGTTTCTTGTCTAAAGCAAGTTCTTGGTACCAATGTCAGAGCACAAACTTCTCTCCCTGAAATGGATAAGGAAGGATCCATTATCGTGGAGCCGGCGGCAATCATTGACTAGCGCACTCGTCAGCTTTTCTCTCGCTCCATCTATGAGGTCTTGATTCAGTGGCATGGCATGCAACCAGAGGATGCTACCTGGGAACCCCTTCTTCAGATTCAGAAACAATTTCCACACCTTAAGCTTTGAGGACAAAGCTTTTTTCTAAGGGAGAGGGGATGTTAGGAACCTGTGTGTTCCTTCTGTTTATTTTGTTAGTATAGTGTTTTTGGACGCATATGCTTTGTAAGTCATCCCGTGGGTATATTTTATTATCCCACATGCATAGGTAGTATTACTTTTATAGATCGTACTTAGTATAGAAGAGTAGTTTGAGGCCTTTGATAGAGACCGACAAATTTGTTGTATTGAGCTTGCTCAAAGGAGGTTACCCCCTCGAAGTGGCCCATGATCAATAGATTCATTCTGAGTTCTACTATTGCTCTATATTCTGTTATTTTGTGCGTTCTCACCAAATTGCTGTAAGGAGGTTCCTCTCACACCAGGAAGTGTGATCGATGCCAAAGTATGGGGCGACCTACCAAATATGATGAAATGCCACTCTTCCCTCAGGTCAATGTGACTCCATTTGATAAGTGGAGAATCAATTTTGTCGGTCCTATCACTCCTACATCTGATGACAATTCATATATAGTTGTATGTACTAATTATGTAACCAAGTGGGTAGAGGTTAGAAATATGAAGCATGTACGGGACAACAGAGTTGCACAGTTTTTGTATGAGGAGCTATTCACATGCTATGGTGTGCCCCATGAGTTGGTGATGGATCAAGGATCTCAATTCACCTCTATGTTGATTATTGCCCTGATGAACAGGTATAGTATCTACCACCATAAATCAAGCCCCTATCATCTACAGGTGAATGGTCAGGTAGAAGTCACTAGTAGGGAAATTGAAGCTATCCTCACAAAGATAGTTCAGTAGCACAAAAAATATTGGAGCAGTCACCTAAAAGAATCTTTATGGGCCTACCACACTACATGGAAGACCATAATAGGGTTTACCCCTTTTGAGTTGGTATATGGAAAAATAGTTGTGATGCCAATTGAGTTTGAACATAAGATTTTATGAATGACATTACAACTCAACATTGATCTCACTGAAGCACAGTGCGACAAGATCCTACTGCTTAACCAGCTAGATAAGATCAGAAAGGCTTCCCTGTGGCACACTGATTTGGTTCAAACACAACAGAAAAAATGGCATGATTCTCATATCCTTTCCAAATAGTTTTCTCTTGGTGACAGGGCTCTTTTGTATGACTCAAGATTCCATGAAAACCAAGGTAAGATTACCACATGTTGGCTTGGCCCTTATGAGATTATTCATTTTTATTCTAATGACACATTTTAGTTATCCACCATTGATCCTGTGCATTTTAAACTCCTGGTAAATGGTCATAGGCTTCGCCTATACCTTAAACCATAGACGAAGGCTAATTTCTTGTGGCAGTTTGAGATTTCTCCTACAGCCGTAACACCTCCTACAGCCAAAGAACCTCCTCCTATTGAAGATCATTTTGCACTCGCAACACCTCCTACAGCCAACAAACCTCCTCCTATTGAAGACCATTTTGTAGATAATAGACCTCCTGCAGCCAAAGAATCTCCTCTAGCTAATGACTTTCTTGTAGCCAACTAGAGTAATTCTTTGTTCTAGTCATCTCTTTAAAATGTTTCGCATGCAGTCATAATAAAATTTTCATTTCCCACAAAAATATCTTTTCCATAATAAAATTTCATGAACATCCATTTCCTTTCATTATATTTTCTGCCACCACCGCCTTCACGTCACCTCATTATTGCGCTAGCTCGGTTTTCTTTTTTTTACTCTACCAATGTCATCAAATCTTTCCAGATTTGGGCATTTAACAGGTCATTTACCAAGGTACACATTACTTTATTGCCTCAACATGTTTTTTTACTTCATTTACTATGATTATGACACCTTGTAATTAATTAGAGTGATTCATCCCTGATTTTGTTGTACTTTGCCACACAAGTGAGGACACTTGTTTCCTTTTTCCTAGGGGGCAGTAAATACGGTTTTGTGGGTCATAAATGCTAATCCTTGTCATTACTTGTCATTACCACTTTTTCTACCCAAGTTGTACTGTGTTATCATATCAAATGTTATGATTTGACAACCCTTGCGTGTAAACTGTCAAAAATAGCCTTGTTCTTTTAACTTGAAATTTTAGTATTAAACTTCACACCATTACCATTAATCCAAAATTTTATGTTGCGTCTTGTTCCGCTAGAAACACCATAAAGTTTTCATTCCAATTCTGGGCACAGTAGAGCAATTTTCATTTTAAAAAAGCATAGTGAAGTGAGAAGATTTCTATTTTTTCAGGAATTGTTGGAGTTTCAAGAAACAAAATGGGTGGTTCCCCTATACGGCATGAACTATCAGACCACCTGGTTTTTCTACAAGACCAAGATAGCATGCAAGTCTTTAACAGAGTAGGGTGGCTCACCTATTTTGTGAGGCTAAATGGGTATGAAGAAGATACAACACTAGAATTTTTAAGAACATACAACAATGGAGTTGCATATGCTAAGGGGTTACGCATTGAAGCATCAGAAGCATAGATTGCCAGAGTCTTGAGACTTCCTTCTATAGGAGAAGCATTCCCACACAGTCATGATGCATGAAGAGCTAGAGAAAAATTTTCATTACTAGCAGACTCCCCCATGGAATACAGTAAGCAAGGAGTAAAGAGAACATCTCTTCCAGGGCTATATCCTCAGCTTACAGTTCATGTTGTCAGGTACATCACCTGTAAAGGACATTTTTCTTTCTTGCATGCCATGCACTTTAAATTGTTAATCCATTTAAGGCATAATCAATTAGTAAATTTTCCAAATTTCCTATATGCCCTTTTGAATTTGAGTGCTGAAGAAGTATAGAAGAGGCAGAAAAACATGGTAACCCACCATGGTTTAATCAAACTGTTGGTGGAAAGGTCACTAAGGGTTGTCTCTTCCATGACCTGGGATAGGTTTATTGGGGCACCTCATGTTGAATTACATGGAGAAGGGCCACGGGCCAAGAATCAAGGACAGGGGAATAACCCTAATGAGGAAGAATAAATTGATGAACAAAATGAACCCTTGGAGAAACCTTCTCATTTAGAAGCTAACGAAGAAAATATTTCATTCGGTCATCCAAACCCTACCTCAGGGTGTAGAGAAGCTGAGATTCCCACGAGCTCTCTATGAAAAAATAAAATGAGCAAAGGCAAGGCTAAAATGAATGAATATATGAGTCAGGATATTCCTATTTTCTCTATTCCTCTTGCAGTCGTACCTACCAAAAAGAGAAAACTTCTATAGAAGCAACCTGCAGCCTCTTCCTATACCCCATTGCACTGAAGTGTTCATTTGAACACCACACACTCAAACAATAGGGACTCTTCTGTCATGGTTTCTAATTCTCAGACCTCTTTGGAGGAACCTTTACAAGAACAACCTCAAGTAGATATCCCCATTGTAGAATGCCCAGGTATAATGGAATAGGATCCTGCAACCATTGGGGCAGTGACAGAAGCTGGGTATGCAAAAATTGAAGTCACAGAGCTTAAAGGGGTCGAAAGAGAATCCTCTTCTCTATAGGAAGGAAATCATGTGGAAGGGCCCCTTGTTCCAGAAAATATACCAATTCAGGAGGAAGGCCCACAAGCACCCCGAGCAGTTCCACATCAACAACTTGGGGAGGTAACTATTCATGCTCTCTCGATTGATTATTTCAAATCAATGCAATATCAGAAATCAATGTGGGAATTCCAAATTGCCAAACTAAGAAAGGAACTTGACAAAAAATAGAAAGAAATTGAATTTCTACAGGATAAAATAAATCACATAATAGATATAATTCTAGATTTTAAGGAATGTCGTCCACCACCTCGAGTTTATGCCCTATGCCTTGAGTAGTTTTTTCTGTTCAAATTGACAAGAATCCTCTGGGATGTTAACACAAGCATAGAAACTCCACATGAATTTGTGGCTACATTCAACACATCGCCTGATTGTGTTTGAAATCTGTTATGTGAATTATACATGCATAACTATGTTGTTCCTTCTGATACTGATTGGAATCCCCTTCTTTTTGTTGGTGATATACATTTCTCTGCCCTTGTTTCATGGATTTAGAATGAAATAAATTACGGGGAGCAATTATGCAAGTACAAGATCTTGGAGAAATCCATTTCACTGCCCTTGCATCATGAGAGTCGGTCACCAGGATGACTTTACTATGACTGGATACAAATTATTTTTAGATTTCATGATTCTGCACCAAGGAAACAAATTCTGGAAAGCCATGAGGAGGTCTTCTCAGGATTTGAAAGGTTGTCATTAACAGACAAGAAAAGGGTAGCTGAAGGGTTAGAAAAGAGATGGGAAAGACTCCCTCTAGCTCTTAAGAAGGCTGAGCCACACAGTCTGATTAACCTGTGGGCCACAATGCAATGTGTCAATTGGTACATACACCAGGGAAGACAACCATGGGCCAAGTGATGGTTACCACTCACCTTCTAGCCTCCCCTACTTTTATGGCCATTATACAGTTGTGTGGATGAGGAAATTGATGAACAACAGGAACTAAGTAGACAAGTAAAAATGGAGTGCATGAATGGATTCTAATGGTGCATAGGCACCTGCATGATGGGGGAAACACACAAAGGAGACCTTTGGGTTCTTGCCAAGATCCAGAATGTCTCAGTGCCTGAGGATAGGCACTAATCTTTGAAGGGGGAAAAATGATAGGCCATTTTAATGGCATAATTTAGATACCCTAGAAGAAATTTTGCTAAGTCTTTTCCCATATTTTCTTTTTGTTATCTCTAGACTTTATGCTCTAAAAATATTATTATGTGGTAGTCAACCACTAAACCTATGCTGTGGAGATATGCTACTTAAATACACTTTATCAGGATGAATATACTCTACTTATTGATATGGAATTATGATCATGTTTTATGAATGAATTGACTGTTTGAGCAATAGATAATGCATATACTTTGATTAATTACCATGAATTCTCTTATCTTAATGGTGTTAATGCAGCACATCAAAGTAGCAAATGACATCTTGTTCAAGCAAGCACGTCTATGGGCTGGGCACTTGACTCGGTCCTGCAACAGGCACATCTAGAAGAAACATCAGTGTAACAATAGTGGAAGGTTACCGGTGGCAATGATTGAGAAAAGACTTGGAAAAATGCACTAATTTCTTTGATGAAATATAGGAGAGAGTGGGGAGTTAGATCTATTGTCTACGTAGTTCTTTCCTATCTTCTGGACTGAGTCTATTTCCTTATTTCTAGTTTCTTTTCTTGTTAGTTATTTGTAATAAAAGCTCCACCTTTTGTTAGGGCATATGGAGTTTAGTAGTTAGGTTTTTTTCCTTTAAATAAAGCCCCGCTCCTATGTTAGAACGAGGGTGATATTTTTTCATTAATATAGTTGCAATCCAGATCAAATTTTTTATTCAGAATTTATGTACTTTGTTATTCAAGGTAATAAGCAAATGAAGTTTTGAATTTAATTCCATGTAATTGAGTTTTTTGGGTGCTCACCCAAGGGGGTCCACTTGGTGAGGAATCCATAGTTAGATGCATTGTAGCTTAGTTCATCCTTCTACATTTTTGTCATTTCTATTTCTATGCTGAATAGCTCCTACGACCAAAGCAACAGGACAGCTACCGCGTCTTGTAGCCAAGTGGTAGAGTAACTAAGGCATTATTGTTAGCTTGTGCACTCTTCCAAGTCCGCTATCGGAATTCTCTTCTATCATTTACTTTCAAGAATTTCCATTTCCAACAATAGCTTAGCTTCCTTCAAGTATTCATTTCATGCAGCAATAGTATAGTTTCCCTTCAAAAGCATTTACTTCCTGCAGCCATAGAATAGTTTCTTTCCAGTATTTGTTTCCTACAACAATTAGAATGATTGGTTGAAGAAGTGCTTGGTGCATATATTTTTCTGGCCCATTTTAAGTACCACATCCCTGGGTTTGACATATTAAGTGAGTTTCTTATAAGGAGGATGAAGTTCTTAGTTGGATGTCCAATCCCTAAGTTAAAAGATTATGCCTAGTTTCTGAGCCTTTATAAAGAGTGATTAGCAATGAGTAATGTTAGTTGACCTGTGAATACCAGCAAATTTTAAACTTGTTTTTGGCATAGAATTTTTATTTATGTTTGTAAATGTATAGATAATGAATTGGGGCCAACAATTTTATTTTTTATGCAGGGGAAATGTTTCAGAGAAACCCATATATTACCTCCTAACATGGAACTTTTGCAAAATGATGGCACAGATGGAGAGTCTTGTATTCCTAAAATAGATCTATCTGCAGAGCCATATGAGAATGTATATGTAATTATTTACACACCCAGTTCAGGGTTATAAGAGTTCAAATTTTCTTAAAGCTTATAGGGAGTGTGTGAACCAAATTAGAGGGAGTTACAAGAAAAATTTGGGATATTGTTGAGCAGAAAGGGTCCTCTGATTTCTAGGTTTATAACTGTTGAATATGTGGGAATGAGAGGAGGTAAAGACAGTTTAGAATTTGGTCTTTCATTCAATATTTTTTTAATAGATCAATTAGTTTATCTGGAAGGAAAAATAGGTCATCTTGAATGTAATTTTGATTGGAAACAAGTCTGCAAATGTGATTCTATTGATGATAGTCAGGAGGCGGCCATTAATCATGAGCTCACTAAACAATTGGCCATTATTCAGGGCCCTCTTTCCACTTGAAAAAAATTTACCAGGTTGCAAATTATAAAGGCTTTGCTTCATAAGATTTCAAATTCCTCTAGTCCCATTCTCATAGTGTGCTTTACTAACAAAGCTCTGGATCAATTTTTGGAGGGAATATATGAATACAAGAAAATTCTAGCAAGGTTAGGATCTAGAACTCAGAGTTCAATTCTTAGCAAATGTACTCTTGACCAGGGACAAGAGAGTTGATATCATATTGTTTTCTTTGGTACAAGAAACATTGAATTCCTAATTTGAATGTAAGAACATAAGAAAATAGAGGATTTCTTACATTACAAACAGAACTTGTGTTGCCCTTTTTAGGGCTAGAATTGGTCTATATGTCTTTGGAAATTCCAAGCTAGTCTCAGATAATTCTCTAGTGTGGAGTGATATCATAAAGCATTTTACAGATAATGGGTATGTTGGTAATGGAATATCATGCTATACTATCCTAAACATCCAAATGATGTTGGACATGTTGTTACCAAATCTCATGATTTAAGGAGGTATGGCGATGCAAGTTTGAGCTTTTGTACAAGGAAATGTCCAAAGAAAATTAATTTGTGGTCATCTTTGTCCCAGGAAATGTCATCATGGAGGACATGTGATAATTGGATTTGCAAGGCCCGATGTATGAAGAAGTTTGAATTTTGCAGACATGCTTATAGGAAGGTATGTCATGCAACTTCCCATGACCCCTTTTGACACATTTAAACACTCAAGTGTGTCCCAAGGGGCCGTAGGATACCTGAGGACATACTTGAGTGTTCTAATGTGTCAAAAGGACTCATGGGGACTTCCTAGGGGTCCTAGTATGCCTTACCATGTGTTATGACCCCTAGTAAGTCCCCATGACAACTTTTGACACATTTAAACACTCAAGTGTGTTCCAACTGGTTGTAAGACCCCTAAGGACACACTTAAGTATTCTAATGTGTCAAAAGGGGTCATGGAATTTTCTAGGGGCCCTAAAATGCCTTATCATGCATTAGGACCCTTTAGAAGTCCCCATGACCCCTTTTGACACATTTATATAGTCAAGTGTGTCCCAAGGGACCATAGGACCCTTGAGGACACACTTGAGCATTTTAATGTGTCAAAAGGGGTCATGGGGACTTCCTAGGGGTCCTAGTACACTTTATCATGTGTTATGATCCCTAGGAAGTCCTCATCACCCCTTTTGACACATTTAAACACTCAAGTGTGTCCCAAGGGGCCGTAGGACCCCTAAGGACACACTTAAGTGTTCTAATGTGTCAAAAGGGGTCATGGGGACTTCCTAGGGGTCCTAGTATGTCTTATCATGCGTTAGGACCCCTAGGAAGACCCCAAGACCCCTTTTGACATATTTCAACATTCAAGTGTGTTCCAAGGGGTCCTATGATTCCTTAGGACACACTTGAGTGTTCTAATATGTCAAAAGGGGTCATGGGGACTTCATAGGGGTCCTAGTACGTCTTATCATGCATTAGGACCCCTAGGAAGACCCCATGACCCTTTTTGACACATTTAAACACTCAAGTGTGTTCCAACAGGTCATAGGACAGTAGAGAACACACTTGAGTGTTATAATGTGTCAAAAGGGGTCATGGGGACTTCCAAGGGGTGCTAGTATGCATTATCATGTGTTAGGACCTCTAGGAAGTCCGCATGACCCCTTTTGACACATTTAAACACTCAAATGCATCCCAAGGGATTTTAAGACCCCTGAGGACACACTTGAGTGTTCTAATGACTCAAAATGGGTCATGGGGACTTCCTATGGGTCCTAGTGTGTCTTATCATGCATTAGGACCCCTAGGAAGTCCCCATGACCCCTTTTGACACATTTAAACACTCTAGTGTGTCCTAAGAGGCCGTAGGACCCCTGAGGACACACTTTAGTGTTCTAATTTGTCAAAAGGGGTCATGAGGACTTTCTAAGGGTCCTAGGATGCCTTATGATGCATTAGAACCCCTCGAAAGACCCCATGACCCATTTTAACACATTTCAACATGCAAGTGTGTCTCAAGGGGTTGTATGGGGACTTCTTAGAGGTCCTAGTTTGTCTTATCACGCATTAGGACACATTTGAGTGTTGTAACATGTCAAAAGGGGTCATGGGGACTTCTTAGAGGTCCTAGTATGCCTTATCATGCATTAGGACCCCTAAGAAGTCCCCATGACCCCTTTTGACACATTTAAATGATCAAGTGTGTCCCAAGGGTCTGTAGGACTCCTAAGAACACACTTGAGTGTTCTAATGTGTCAAAGGGGTCATGGGGACTTCCTAAGGGTCCTAGTACACCTTATCATGCTTTAGGACCCCTAGGAAGACCCCATGACCCCTTTTGACACATTTCAACACTCAAATGTGTTCCAAGGGGTTGTAGGACTCTTTAGGACACACTTGAGTGTTCTAATGTGTCAAAAGGGGTCATGGGGACTTCATAGGGGTCCTAATATGTCTTATCATGTGTTAGGACCCCTAGGAAGTCCTCATGACCCCTTTTCTACATATTTAAATACTCAAGTGTTTCCTAAGGGGTCATAAGACCTTAGAGGACACATGACTATTCTAATGTGTCAAAAAGAGTCATGGGGACTTCTTAGGGGTCCTAGTATGTCTTATCATGCATTAGGACCCCTAGGAAGTCCTCATGACCCCTTTTGAAACATTTAAACACTTAAGTGTGTCCTAAGGGGTTGTAAGACCCCTAAGGACACACTTGAATGTTCTAATGTGTCAAAAGGGGTCAGGGGGACTTCTTAGGGATCCTAGTATACTTTATCATGTGTTAGGACCCCTAGGAAGTCCCCATGACCCCTTTTGACACATTTAAACACTCAAGTGTGTCCCAAGGGGTCGTAGGACCCCTAAGAACACATTTGAGTGTTTTAATGTGTCAAAATGGGTCATGGGGACTTTGTAGGGGTGCTAGTATGCCTTATCATGTGTTAGGACCCTTAGGAAGTCCCCATGACCCCTTTTAAAACATGTAAACACTAAAGTGTGTCCCAAGGGGTTGTACAACCCCAGAGAACACACTTGAGTGTTCTAATATGTCAAAAGCGGTCATGAAGACTTCCTAGGGGTCCTAATATGCCTTATCATGTGTTAAGACCCCTAGGAAGTTCCAATGACCACTTTTAACACATTTAAACACTCAAGTGTGTCCCAAGGGGCTGTAGGTCCCCTCAGGACACACATGAATAATTTAAGGTGTGAAAAGGGGTCATGGGGTCTTCCTAAGGGTCCTAGTATGCCTTCTCATGCATTAGGACCCCTAGGAAGTCCCCATGACCCATTTTGACACATTTAAACACTCAAGTGTGTCCCAAGGGGTTGTAGGAAGCCAGAAGACACACTTGAGTGTTTTAATATGTCAAAAGGTGTCATAGGAACTTCCTAGGGGTCCTAGTATGCCTTATCATGTTTTAGGACCCCTAGGAAGACCCCATGACCCCTTTTGACACATTTCAACAATCAAATGTGTTCCAAGGGGTTGTAGGATCTATTAGGACATAGTTGAGTGTTCTAATGTGTCAAAAGAGGTCATGGGGACTTCATAGGGGTCTTAGTATGTCTTATCATGTGTTAGGACCCCTAGGAAGTTTCCATGACCCATTTTGACACATTTAAACACTCAAGTGTGTCCTAAGGGGTTGTAGGACTCCAGAGGACACACTTGAGTGTTCTAATGTGTTATAAGAGGTCATGGGGACTTCTTAGGGGTTGTAGTATGCCTTATCATGTGTTAGGATCCCTAGGAAGTCCCCATGACCCCTTTTGACACATTTAAACACTTAAGTGTGTTCCAAAGGGTGGTATGAACCTGTAGGACACACCTGAGTGTTATAATGTGTCATAATGGGTCATGGGAACTTCTTAGGGTTCCTAGTATACCTTATCATATGTTACGACCCCTAGGAAGACCCCATGACCCCTTTTGACACATTTTAGCAATCAAATGTGTTCCAAGGGGTTGTAGGACCCCTTAGGACATACTTGAGTATTCTAACATGTCAAAAGAGGTCATGGAGACTTCATAGGGGTCTTAGTATGTCTTATCATGTGTTAGGACCCCTAGGAAGTCCCCATGTCCCATTTTCACACATTTAAACACTCAAGTGTGTCCTAAGGGGTTGTAGGATTGCAAAGGACACACTTGAGTGTTCTAATGTGTCAGAAGGGGTCATGGAGACTCCTTAGGGGTCATAGTACATCTTATCATGCATTAGGACCCCTACGAAGTCCCCATGGCCCCTTTTGAAACATTTAAACACTTAAGTGCATCTGAAGGGGTTGTATGCACCCTAGGGACACACTTGAGTGTTCTAATGTGTCAAAAGGGGTCATGGGGACTTCCTACGGGTCCTAGTATGCCTTATCATGTGTTAGAACCCCTAGGAAGTCTCCATGACTACTTTTGACACATTTAAACACTAAAGTGTTTTCCAACGGGTCGTACGACCCCTAAGGACACATTTGAGTTTTCTAATGTGTCAAAAGGGGTCATAGGGACTTCCTAGGGGTCCTAGTACACCTAATCATGTGTTAGGACCCATAGGATGCCCCATGACCCCTTTTAATAGATTTAAACACTAAAATGTGTCCCAAGGGTTCGTAGGACCCTAGAGGACACACTTTAGTGTTTTAATGTATCAAAAGGTGTCATGGGGACTTCCTAGGGCTCTTAGTATGCCTTATCATGTGTTAGGACCCCTAGGAAGACCCCGTGACCCCTTTTGACACATTTCAACACTCAAGTATGTCCCAAGGGGTCGTATGACCCCTTAGGACACACCTAAGTGTTCTAATGTGTCAAAAGGGGTCATAGGGACTTCCTAAGGGTGCTAGTACATCTTATCATGCGTTAGGACCCTTAGGAAGTCCCCATGACCCATTTTGACACATTTAAACAGTCAAGTGTGTCCCAAGGGGCCGTAGGACCCCTAAGGACACACTTGAGTTTTCTAATGTGTCCAAAGGGGTCATGGGGACTTCTTAAGGTTCCAAGTATGTCTTATCATGCATTAGGACCCCTATGAAGACCCTATGACCCCTTTTGAGACATTTTAAAACTCAATTGTGTTCCAAGGGGTTGTAGGACTCCTTAGGAAACACTTGAGTGTTCTAATGTGTTAAAAGGGATCATGAGGACTTCATATGGGTCCTAGTATGTCTTATCATGTGTTAGGACTTCTAGGAAGTCCGCATAACCCCTTTTGAAACATTTAAACACTCATGTGTGTCCCAAGGGGTTGTAGGACCCCTGAGGACACACTTGAGTGTTCGAATGTGTCAAAAGAGGTTATGGGGATTTCCTAGGGGTCCTAGTATGCCTTATCATGTGTTTGGACCCCTAGGAAGTCCCCATTTACCCTTTTTGCATATTTAAATAGTCAAGTGTGTCCCAAGGGGCCGTAGGACCCCTGAGGACACACTTTAGTGTTCTAATGTGTCAAAATAGGTCATGAGGACTTCCTAGGGGTCCTAGTATGCCTTATCATGCATTAGGACCCCTAAGAAGACCCCATGACCTCTTTTGACACATTTCAACATGCAAGTGTATCCCAAGGAGTTGTATGACCCCTTAGGACACACTTGAGTGTTCTAATGTGTAAAAAGGGGTCATGGGGACTTCCTAGGGGTCCTAGTATGCCTTATCATGTATTAGGATCTTTAATAAGACCCCATGACCCCTTAGGACACATTTGACTATTATATTATGTCAAAAGGGGTCATGGGGACTTCATATGGGTCCTAGTACATCATATCATGCGTGAGGACCCCTACGAAGCCCCCATGACCCCTTTTGACATATTTAAACACTCAAGTGTGTCCCAAAGGGGTTGAAGGACCCCATAGGAAATAACTAAGTGTTCTAATGTGTCAAAAGGAATTATCGGGATTTCTTAGGGGTCCTAGTATGCCTTATCATGTTTTAGGACCCCTAGGAAGTCCCCATGACCCCTTTTGACACATTTAAACACTCAAGTCTATCCCAACACATCATAGGACCCTTGAGGACACATTTGAGTGTTCTAATGTGTCAAAAGGGGTCATGGGACTTAGTAGGGGTCCTAGTATACTTTATCATGTGTTAGGGCCCATAGGATGTCCCCATGACCCCTTTTAACACATTTAAACACTCAAGTGTGTCCCAAGGGGTCGTATGACCCTAAAAGAAAAAATTGATTGTTTTAATGTATCAAAAGTGATCATGGGGACTTCCTAGGGGTCGTAGTATGCCTCATCATGTGTTAGGACCCTTAGGAAGACCCATGACCCCTTTTGACACATTTCAACACTCAAGTGTGTCCCAAGGGGTTGTATGACCCCTTAGGACACACCTAAGTGTCCTAATGTGTCAAAAGGGGTCATGGGGACTTCTTAAGGGTCCTAGTACATCTTATCATGCATTAGGACCCCTAGGAAATCCCCATGACCCATTTTAACATATTTAAACACTCAAGTGTGTCTCAAGGGGCTGTAGGACCCGTGAGAACACACTTGAGTGTTCTAATGAGTCCTAAGGGGTCATGTGGACTTCCTAGGGCTCCTAGTATGCCTTATAATGCGTTAGGACCCCTATAAAGACATCATGACCCTTTTTGACACATTTTAACATTTAAGTGTGTTCTAAGGGGTTGTACAACCCCTTAGGACACACTTAAGTGTTCTAATGTGTCAAAATGAATCATGGGGACTTCATAGAGGTCCTAGTACATTTTATCATGTGTTAGGACCCCTAGGAAGTTTTCAAGATCCCTTTTGAAATATTTAAACACTCAAGTGTGTCCTAAGGGGTCGTACGACCTGATAAGACACACTCAAGTGTTCTAATATGTCAAAAGGGGTCATGGTGACTTCCTATGGGTTGTAGTATGCCTTATCATGTGTTAGGACCCTTAGGAAGTCCCCATGACCCCTTTTGACACATTTAAATACTCAAGTGTATCCCAACGGGTTGTTGGACCCCTGAGGACACACTTGAGTGTTCTAATGTGTCAAAAGGGTTCATGGGGACTTCCTAGAGGTCCTAAGGGGTCCTAGTACACCTTATCATATGTTAGGACCCTTAGAAAGTCCCCATGACCCCTTTTGACACATTTAAACACTCAAGTGTGTCCCAAGGGGTTGTTGGACCCCTGAGAACACACTTGAGTGTTCTAATGCGTCAAAAAGGGTCATGGGGACTTCCTAGGGGTTCTAGTATGTCTTATCATATGTTAGGACCCCTAGGAAGTCCCCATGACCCCTTTTGACACATTTAAGCACTCAAGTGTATCTCAAGGGGTTCTAGGACTCTTGAGGACACATTTGAGTGTTCTAATGTGTCAAAAAGGGTCATGGGGACATCCTAGGGATCCTAGCACGCCTTATCATGCATTAGGATCCCTACGAAGTCCGCATGACCCCTTTTGACACATTGCAATACTCAAGTGTGTCCCAAAGGGTCCTATGACCGCTTAAGGCACACTTGAGTGTTCTAATATGTCAAAAGCTATCTTGGGGATTTCCTAGGGGTCCTAGTATGTGTTATCATGCGTTAGGACCCCTAGGAAGTCCTCATGACCCCTTTTGACACATTTAAACACTCAAGTGTGTCCCAAGTTGTCATCGGACCTCTGAGGACATACTTTAGTGTTCTAATATGTCAAAAGGGGTCATGGAGACTTCCTAGGGATCCTAGTAGGCCTTATCATGCATTGGGACCCTTAGGAAGACCCCGTGACCCATTTTGACACATTTCAACACTCAAGTGTGTTACAAGGGTTTGTAGGACCCCTAAGGACACACTTGAGTGCTATAATGTGTCAAAAGGAGTCATGGTGATTTCATAGGGGTCCTAGTATGTCTTATCATGCGTTAGGACCCCTAGGAAGTCCCCATGACCCTTTTTGACATATTTAAACACTCAAGTGTGTCCCACGGGGTTGTTGGACCCCAGAGGACACACTTGAGTGTTCTAATATGTCAAAAGGGGTCATGGGGACTTCTTAGGGGTCTTAATACACCTTATTATGCATTAGGACCCCTAGGAACTCCCTATGACCCCTTTGACACATTTAAACACACAAGTGTGTCACAAGGGGTTGTAGGACCTCTGAGGACACACTTGAGTGTTCTAATGTGTCAAAAGGGGTCACAAGGACTTCTTAGGGGTCCTAGTACACCTTATCATGTGTTAAGACCCTTAGGGAGTCCCAATGACCCCTTTTGACACATTTAAACACTCAAGTGTTTCCCAATGGGGCTGTAGGACCCCTGAGGACATGCTTGAGTATACTAATATGTCAAAAGGGGTCATGAAGACTTTCTGGGGGTCCTAGTATGCCTTATCATGCATTAGGACCCCTAGGAAGTCCCCATGACTCCTTTTGACACATTTAAACACTCAAGTGTGTCCCAAGGGGTTGTAGGACCCCAAACAACATATTTGAGTGTTCTAATGTGTCAAAAGGGGTCATGGGGACTTTCTAGGGGTCCTAGTACACCTTATCATGCGTTAGGACCCCTAGGAAGACCCCATCACCCCTTTTGACATATTTCAATACTCAAGTGTGTTCCTAGGGGTTGTAGGACTTCTTAGGATATACTTGAGTGTTCTAATGTGTCAAAAGAGGTCATGGGGACTTCATAAGGGTCCTAGTACACCTTATCATGCATTAGGACCCCTTAGAAGTATCCATGACCCCTTTTGACACATTTAAACATTCAAGTGTGTTCCAAGGGCTCGTAGGACCCTAGAGGACACACTTGAGTGTTCTAATGTGTCAACAGGGGTCATGGGGACTTCTTAGGGGTCCTAGTATGCCTTATCATGAATTAGGACCCCTAGGAAGTCCCCATGACCCCTTTTGACACATTTAAACACTCAAGCATGTCCCAAGGGGTTGTATGACCCCTGAGGATACACTTGAGTGTTCTAATATTTCCAAAGGGGTCATGCAGACTTCTTAGGGGTCTTAATATGTTTTATCACGCGTTATGACCCCTAGGAAGTACCTATGACCCCTTTTGACACATTTAAACACTCAAGTGTGTCCCAACCTGTTGTACAACCCCTGAGGACACATTTGAGTGTTCTAATGTGTCAAAAGGGGTCATGGGGACTAGTGCAGAGCCCTCACTACCAACACATCACTAATTCAAGACTATCTAAGTCAGGGAATTACATGAACATGGCACCATATTCATACTCATCTCCACTTAATGAATCATGATGGGGATCATCATCATTTAGGTTGTTATGTAGTCATTAAGTTGATACAAGTCCATTTGTAAAGGCCTAAGGCTC
>MU223903.1:512312-525309 GCA_018584345.1 Thuja plicata
GGGTGTTGTGTGTGAGGTTGAGTTAGAAATCCCAATTTTGTCAAATTTGGCCTTGTAGCCCTGTTTTGGGAAGTGACTAGGAAACTTGGTGAAAAGTTGAAAGAAGTGTGTTTTAGGACCTGGTGATGGTCTTAAGGCTTGTTAGAGGTGTATTACCATTAGAGAAAGGTGTTAAAGTAGTCCTTGAAGTCTGATTGAAAACCTTAGCAATTTGAGCAGTTGGATCCCAAAGGACTAAGAAGACAAACCTTCCACTATTGCACTCTGCATCAGCAACTTCCTAGGGGTTCTAGTACACCTTATTATGTGTTAGGATCCCTAGGAAGTCCCCATGACCCCTTTTGACAAATTCAAATACTCAAGTGTGTCCCAAGGGTTTGTAGGACCCTTGAGGACACACTTAAGTGTTTTAATGTGTCAGAAGGGGTCATGAGGACTTCCTATGGGTCCTAGTATGCCTTATCATGCGTTATGACCCCTAGGAAGTCTCAATGAGCCATTTTGACATATTTAAACACTCAATTTTGTCCCAAGGGGCCGTAGGACCCCTGAGGACACACTTGAATATTCTAATATTTCAAAAGGTGTCATGGGGACTTCTTAGGGGTCCTAGTATGCCTTATCATGTGTTAGGACCCTTAGGAAGTCCCCATGACCCCTTTCTCCACATTTAAACACTCAAGTGTGGTCTAGGGGGTTGTAGGACCCCTTAGGGTACACTTGAGTGTTCTAATGTGTCAAAAGGGGTCATGGGGACTTCCTAGGGGTCCTAGTACACCTTATCATGTGTTAGGACCACTAGGAAGTCTTCATGATCCCTTTTGACATATTTAAATGCTGAAATGTGTCCTAAGGGGTCGCAGGACCCCTTGGAATACACTTGAGAATTCAAATGGGTCGAAAGGGGTCATGGAGACTTCCTTAGGGTCTTAGTACACCTTATTACGTACTAGGACCTCTAGGAAGGCCAAGTGGTTGTAGGACCCCAAAGGACACACTTGAGTGTTCTAATGTGCCAAAAGGGGTCATGGGGACTTCTTAAGGTTCCTAGTATGCCTTATCATGTGTTACGATCCCTAGGAAGACCCCATGACCCCTTTCGACACATTTAAATGCTGAAATGTATCCTAAGGGGTTGTAGAACCCCTTGGGACACACGTGATAATTGAAATGGGTCGAAAGGAGTCATGGAGACTTTCTTAGGGTCCTAGTACACTTTATCACATACTAGGACTTCTAGGAAGACCCCATTATCCATTTTGACCCATTTGAATGCTCAAGTGTGTCCCAAGGGGTTCTTGGTGAACAAATTATTCTTGAGAAAGAAGTTGTACTCTCTTAGAATGGAGGAAGGAGGATCCATTGCAGATCACCTAAATGCATTTAACATGCTGATTGTATAGCTGACATCAACCAGTGTCAAGTTAGAGGAGGAGGATCAATGTATGACCCTGCTATGTTCCTTGCCAGATTCATGGGACCATCTTGTGATGGCCCTTGGGAGTACTATTGTCAGTTTTCAAATGGATGATGTGGTGTCTTCACTGTTATCTGAGGAGATGCGAAGAAAGACCTTCGATTCAACCAAGGAAGCCCTTATTTTTCATGGTAGATCCAAAGACAGAGGAAAGTGTTAGGGTTTTTTCTTGTATGAATCACAATGCTTGAAATGTCTATGTGAACCTTGTATCTTTTACTTCTGATTCAGAGACAAGAAAAGCCTAATTGCTAAGGACTGGATAAGGTCCTTCTTCGTTTTTGAGCTCCATAATTACTCAGGCAGGTTTTACCTTTAAAGATTATTGTTAACACAGTATTTGTTGATGTGGACACTGATTAGTTATATATTTTTATTGAACCAACGTATGAATAATCTTGCTGATGATCAAGCATAACCATAAACAAGATATTACCATGCAAATCATAGTTATTAGCATAAAAATAAGCAGTGAGATAAGGATTCTCATCCTTCTTCCTTTTCTTATAGGAGGGACAACCTAGTGGATTCTCTCTTCAAGGAATCAATAACATGGATAGTGTCCTGCTGATAGAGGTCCTTAAACAAGTTCAGCTTATAAGTTCTTAGTAACAGAGTGTTTAAATTGATTTGGTTTTGATAACTTGGAATATCTAAGACATAGATAGATAATCATAATACTTTCTGGACCAGTGCTTATCCTTAGGGCTACAAAGTCAATAATAAGCAAAGAAATTACAGAAACAAGATACACTGAACTGCCTTACAACTCAAACAATTAGGATAGCTTGCCTTACAAACTATCTTGTTACCTCCAGACCCCTGTATCAAATCCTTAACAAAGTAGTATGCTCCTTGTAATCATTCACAACATTTAATTCTCTCCTTGAGAGAAAATTGTAAACAATTAGATGGTTACCTTATAACCAGAGTGTTACTGAATACCTTATAAACTTTAACACAGAAAAGCATACACACAAAGTAAAGAGACAACAGTTGAGAAGAGTAAAATTGCACCATATTTCATTTATGTAATCTAGCTCATTCATACATGAAAAGTTTACACAGCTTTAAAAGATATACATGAACCAGAATATCTGAATCCTGTAGTATATTTATCTCTTTGTTACAAAATGTTCCAAAAAATCAAAGACCCTTAACTATTACAAGTATTATGATATATGTAGGTTTGAGACCACCTTGGAATCCCTAAGGATGCAACAAGCTTCGAATAGTCTCAAAACCCTAACCCTAAAGATGTAAGACAGAGAAAGAGAGAGAGAGAAGAAATGATGAGATGACTGAGTCAAAAAGGTAAAACTGATATTGCTTGTTCTTCTCCCGACCTTGCGACTGCAATCTGATTTGTAAGTGGCAGCTGGTGTAGTTATGTGAAGTCCTGGTAGTTGTTCTCGTCTGCTTACCTACATTTCTTTTTGAAATAACTGTCCATCATGTCCATGAATAGTGCAGTGCCAAGTGGTACCTCATTCATCGTTCAAAATCTCCTCCTCTATTACAGGTTTCTTTTTCTTGGGTGTTGTCATGACTTCCCATGCCTTGACTTCATCATCTGTCGGCCAATTGAAGTCTTGGGTACTCTGTACCTACACTTTCTGTCTGTCCCATCTTRCATCGGTGATATTCTTGACATCGATCAGGAACTTGTTGATGTYTRTCTCAGCYTTGAATRCTTCATCYARWAKWASATTRAAWCMATCAAYAYCRACCTCWRTTCCYAAAAGAAAAGCCTCTTCACTAGGCATTTTRCTGTCAAAYTCACCTCTCCAGGCATCWATTGTTTTYACCTGGTCATCTTCTCCTTTYAAGGCAGGAATRAACCTATTAAARTCAGCTGWRAAGAGACTCAACTTAGCCTCTATYTGGTTCAATTTTCCTTTGAAGAATGAGAGAGMAACATTGACCCTTTTSATCTCATCTTCTACCTCTGTGACTATTGGAGGGAAGTMTGCCCTTATGTTCTGCAATGAGGACAATTTCTCAAACAGACTAGCCCTGGCAGACCACTTTGTGAAGTAGGGGTTCAAAATCAGAAGATACCTTAGTACTTCAGCATGCAACACAGGCAATTTGTTATAAGTATTTATTACAACATTAGCTTTCTCTTTAAGGATATCAATCCTATGTTGTAATATGCCTCTTAATGCTTTCAATGCTATAACATTCCCCTTTTCTTCATCTACTTTCTGTTCTACAGCCTCTTCTGACTTAGGCTGATCTTCAATTTGCACAGGTGGTGGCTGAGCAGGCACATATACTACTTATGGTTTGGCCTCTAATTGATCAGTTAACACCTTTATGATTTGATCTCTCTGGTATAGCTGTATGTGGCAAAGATCTATATCTTTGGTTATTGCACTTGTTTCTTCTACCAAAGTTGTATACCTCTCAGACAATTGCTTTGTCTTGTCTTCATTTAACTGAGCCCAGTGTGTCATAATTTGAGAGATTTCTAAATCTCCTATGTTTTGCATTGACCACACCATCTGGTTCCCCACCAAACTCTCTTGGATATTTACCAATTGGGGCTTGTGCTCTTTAGGGCTCAGGTTCCACATTGCAAAGGCTTGTGACTTTGGGTCATACCCAAATCCTTTGATCATGTCTCCAATTTGGACTTCACTGACCATCTTAAGGTCAGACTACCTTCTGATTTGATCAATAACAAATGCAAATGCCAAATCCCAGCCTTAAGCTAATAAGATACCACTTCCCAATACCAATTTCCTGGCATCCTCAGGGGAAATGTCCTCAATTTCTAGATCATATGTTTGCAGAGCCACAAGAGCATCATTAGTAATTGTTTCCTTCCCATCCACAAGTAACTAGGACTTCAACTACTCTGCTTTGTGCCATCTGAGGAAATCCTTAAATTCCTCAGTCTTTACAAAATTGTCATCATCCAGGAACTTCTGTTGATTAAGTAACCTTTCATCCACACATGAACTCAGTGGGATCTCAATTTTGTCTTCTGGATCAGGAAATTGTTTCTTGCCTTGCCTTATTGCTTTCCTCAGGTTATGATCATATAACCTGGTACCTGGTATCAAGTCTTTAACCTTTTCCTTCTTCTTGCTCTGCCCTTCTCCTGAAGGTTGGCCTAATTCTAGCTTCTGCCTCTTTGCTGCAGGCTCTTCCAAATCATCAGGCTGTGTGGTAACTGTTAAATCTATAATGTGTTGCTCTTCTTCTCCCTTCAACTGTGGGACTTCAGCCATTTGTTGTTCTTGGGCTTGTTGAGGTGGAGGAGACAAATAAGGTCTTGCATAATCACTGTCATTTCCACTTTCATATTTTGACTCTGAATGCTTAGGAGTCTGACCACCTTTCTTGGCCAAGACTGTATCCAGCTGATCCAACAACACATAGTAGTTGTCAATCATGGCTTTGATCTTATCAAAGTATGTGAGGTCAGGGAAAAAACCTCCCCAAGATAAGCCATTTTTTTTATTTGAAGTTGCAATTTGAGAAACTCTTGAATTCTCAATCTTTTCATGTGGATGTCATCTTCATCCATGTTGTTCCTTGTAGCATCCTCCTCTATGCACTCACAATGAACATTTGTATTTGGAATAGTAGGAGTGTACAATTTCCTGACCCCTGCCATGAAGCCCTCTGGGTCAATATATCTGTAAGGGGCTGCACCCATTCTGAACTTCTCTAGTCATTGACTGACTTCATCCATGGAATTCTTTCCTATTGTGAAATTTTCAATTCTGAATTGCCTAGGGGTTATGGTCCCTTTCTTGTGTGGAGCAAAATGCTCATTATCATTTAACATTAGCTGCCAAATGAATTCCATGGCAGCAACTCTCATAGGAACATAATAGGGCAAAATATGGAATGGGTGAATGCACCCAAAAACTCTGAAAATAGTGAAATTTTTCTCTAAGAAGAAATCACCCCAATTGTGATTTCCAGGCCAATTTTCTAAGAACTCACAAGGCCTTAGCAGTTGAATGAATTTCAAGGGAATCCTAGTCCTGTTAATTTCCAAACTCTTTATTATTGGATAAACAATCCAATTCTCAAAGGCACAAAAATCACAATCCTTGGATGTATAATTCCAAACCCTAACCCAGAACTAGATAGGATTTGGCTGTGCTTGGAAGAATCTCTGAGGAGACAAGTTGTTGGGATCCATGATTGCAAAGTTATAATAGAGGAGAAGGTGCATCAGGACTGAGTAGTGCAAAAACTTTGGCTCTTCCTTCTCCTTAGGGTTTTTCAATTTCTTTTGGGTTGTAATGAAACCCTCATGCATCTCATCAATAACATATTGGATGTAGTCATAACTGGTGCTTGAATGCACCTCTTGTAAGTCCAAGACCATCATCAAAATACCATGCCCTATTCTTTCAGCATCTGCATCTATTCCCAATACTCTGCAAAGGGCATAGGCATTGTATTTGATATAAAAGTGTAGGTCCTTGTAGTAATATGGGTAAGGTTCAGCTTTAGGACCTACATGGTCCCTTAACTCCTTTGGCATGTGCTTCTTTAATAAGCTTCTTGCCACACCAGGCTTGAGACTATATCTCTTCTCCTGCTTCTTCATGTCAATCTTGGTTGACATAGTGCTGAATAGTCTGAAAGCTTGCATGAAAGAACTTCTATTCAATACCAGAAAGTTAGTGCCATCATCTCTTTTGATGGTCTTAGTTAGGGCATCATAATGGTTTTCCAAGTTTAAAAATAGGTCAACATCTAGGAACACATCAGGCACTAATAACCTACCCAGACCAAATGTCCAAGGGTTTGAGACAGGGATAGGTTTATCAAAATTTTTGTAAAAGTATGTGAAGAGAGAAAAACCTGTTGTTCCCGGGGTTACAACATCTCTAATGTCTTTGAAGTCATCTTTGAAGACACTAGCATCAATCTTCCTGTTCTGTGTTGAACCTGGCAGAAGTTGGAGAAATTCATCTGAGAAGCTTGGTTTTCCTTTTTGCTCCTCTCCACTGCCTCCACTCGTAGATGCAACACTCATAGCTGTACTCATCTTTGCAAGCACTTCAAATCTCTGTCTAAATGATATTGAAACAAATCTAACTTCAAATATCAATTATCTTTCTGAGCACAACTCTCTGTAACTTTAGAAATTTTAATCACTTAGAAACACTACAACTGCTTAGAATATCAATTTTTGCTGAAATAACAACTTAGCTCTGAAAACATAAAACTTAGTGAATAGGAATGAATGCATCATCCCTTGTTTATAGCCATAGGGTTCAGAGTACATGGCTCATAATTCAGAAATGTCAGTTCTGCCATTAAGTTGATATGTCGTGAGCTTTCAAAAACCTAGCCGTAGTTCTATGAAGTTGATAGAAAATCAAATTCAAATCATGAATCCTTTGGCGCAATGATCAACCGTTTAAGACAGCTGACATGGCATGCGTTGATTCATCCTTTGTCACACATCTCAGCTACCTTATGTGCATAGTAATCCAAATTCATGTATCTGATTGGCCGCTGAGAGATCCGTTCTGACATGTATTCCACTTGGCGCCGCACTTTTGATCTCGTTATCTGGCGACCTCGCGACCACATTAATTTTCTTTGTCGCGAGCACTTTTTCTTAACCCTGGTTTGATCTTCAGACTTGGCGACAATGGTCTTTCCTTACCTTGGCTGACCCCAGTCCTTCTAGCGATCAGGTGACTATAGTGAAATTGAAGTCGTGAGGAGTTAACCCTAACTCATCCTTTTTCTCCAGACTTGGCGAAAAACTGTTGTTTTTACTTTTCATGATTATCTCTTTGGTCGCTTAGTCAGGAGATCCTTTATCTTTACCTTTAACTTGAAGCACGTGCCTTTTTTCTATTCACAGCGACCTTGCGACATACCCTAATCACTTAGTCGGGAGGACTTTCTTTCTAGGACACTTTCTTCTTCAGATAATGCGACCACCGTCAGATCTTTCCATTTCTTCATCGAACGACTGTCGCGTGATCGCTGTATATTTTCATATACCCTTAAGTTATTAGGAGACTTCGCAACTGAAGGCAAGAATACCATAGTCTCTTTATCGCGTGATCCATTTCCTTCTTCTAGCGATCACCTGACAACCCAACTACATCATGACAGATGTCATCTGTTCTTTTGTCCACTTAATACTTTCTAAATAACTGAGTCATCGCCCCTTTTCTAGCGACATCCCGACTGAGTAATTTTACTAACATCAAACAACTAGTCGCGGGGTTGGGAATGTTATCTCTTAACCACCATTTAATCATGAGACCACGTGACTGAAGAAAAAGCTTAACTGTTTTACTGAGCTGATCTAGCGATCATGCGACATGAAGTGAATCGCGAAGTCGGAAGACATTTCTTTGACTTGCTAATTCTTCTCGCGATCACCCGACTGAGGAGTGGGTCCCATTTATTTCAAAGCTTATATTACAAAGTTCAAGCGACAACCCGACTAAAGAGAAATTGCTAAGTCTCGAGACACTGAGAGAATATTCTATTTTATTACGAGACTACGTGACACAAGGCAAAAGCAAAGTCGGGAGATGATTTAGCATATTCAATTTTGGCAAAGCGATCAAGCGACCTGACTTAAAGCACATGTCTTAAGTGACTTTAAAAGGGTAACGATGAAATATAAAGACATGGCCTAGGGTTTAAAATGCATCGTTTAACACTTGGCTTGCTAGGGTTTTTCAGGGTTTTGACAACTTGGGCAATGTTTTAGGCATGAAAACCTGAAAATTTTTAGAGAATAGGACAAGGAACAAGGGAAAGCAGCAAAAACAGGAAATACAACCAACAGAAAGAAAAATGACAAAAAATCTTAAAAGGGTAGATCCAAATCCTGTAGGAAATCTAAGACTCCTGGAAAGTCTAAGGTAACATTCTAGAACTATGGTAAGACTGGGGCACTTTCGTAAGGACTACAAAGAGCCAGAGAAGAAGAAGAAAAGCCTAGATTCAGATTTTGAAAAATCTCAAGAAGATGGTGATGCTTTTGTTGCAGCCTTGGCCACTCATGCATCTGATGATGTGTGGATGATTGACTTGGGTGCTTCTTTTCACATGACCTCTCATCAAAGTTGCTTCTCAAAGTATGAGGAGTTTGATGGTGGAAAGGTGTGCCTAGGTGATGATTCTCACCTAGTGATAGTTGGATGAGGAAGAGTCATTATCAGATTCCTTGATGGATGAGTAAAGGGGATCAATGGGGTAATGCACATCTTGGGTTTGGCATGAAACCTGTTATCTGTAAGTATGTTGAATGATGTAGGTGTACAATTTGTTTTTTTGAAAGAAGGATGCAAGATGATTAGAGGATCTATGGTGCTCACAAAAGGTACCAGGAGAGGTACCCTATTTTAGGTGGATGCTTGCACTTCATATTGTAATAGTTCTTCTATCTCAAAGAAGAGAGAAACATTCACTTCATCTCCACCATCTGAACTAGCTGTGAAGAAGTCTGTAGTAATGGGTTATGATGGTAGTGCAACAAGTGTACCTAAGGGTGCTAACACTTTGGAAGGCAAACTTCCTATAGAAAATACAATGTTGTGGCATATGAGATTTGGCCACATTGGTGAGAAGGGTCTTAGAACCCTAAAAAATAAAAACCTCATTGAGGGGATAAATGATTTTAATCTTGAGTTTGAATTCTGCAAACATTATGTTTATGGTAAGAAAAATCGTGTTCAGTTTTACTCCAGTTCTCAAAAGTCTTCTAGTATTTTAGATCTTATCCATTCAGATGTGTTTGGTCCTATTAAAGTTCCTTCACTCTCCAAATTTGTATATTTTGTATCTTTTATAGATGATTACAGTAGAAGGACATGGATTTATTTCATTAAAAGCAAGACACATGTTTTCAGTCAGTTTAAAGAATTTAAAGCTATCATAGAGAATCAGACTGGTAAAAGAATTAAGTGTGTGAGAACTGACAATTGTGGTGAGTTTTGTTTAGAATATTTTGAATAGTTTTGTAAAGAACAAGGGATCAAGAGGCATAAGACAACTCCTTATACCCCACATCAAAATGGAGTTGTAGAAAGAATGAACAGGTGACTGATGGAGAAGGCTAGTAGTATGCTTAGTGGAGCTAGCCTTGAACAAAGGCTTTGGGCTGAAGCTATGGCCACTGCTTGCTATTTGGATAACAGATCTCGTACATCATCTCTTGTTGGTAAGACACGCATGGAGGTGTGGTCTGGTAAGAATCCTTTAGTTATACATCTTCATGTTTTTGGTTGTGAAGCTTATGCACATGTGCCTAAAGAGAGAAGATCTAAGTTGGAAAACAAGGCTGTAAAATGTATCTTCATTAGCTACAGTGTTGGTGTGAAAGGATACAATCTTTGGGATCCTGTGATTGGTAAGGTTTGTATAGAAGAAATGTTATTTTTAGAGAGCTAACACCTTCTCCTATTCTATAGCCAAATGAAAAATAAATGAAAGAAGATGTTGTTCAGTTGCCTCCTACCCCTGAGAAGACTAAACAGAGAAACTGTGATGTATTTTATGATGAGGAGAGCTCTAGCAGCTCTGACAATTTAGAAGAAGAGGTAGAAAAACCTCAACCTCAACCCTTGAGGAGATCCACAATAGAAAGAAAGCAACTAGAGAGGTTTGGATTTTCTATGTTAGATTCCAGTTGTGCCTATGCCTTGATACAAACAATGATGAGCCTAGATCTATAAAAGAGGCTATGGGTATGGAAGATGTAGGTTCCTAGATTGAGGCCATGGATGATGAGATGGCTTCATTGGAGAAGAACAAAACTTGGGACCTGTTACCTTTTCCTAAAGGATGAAAACCTGTTGGAAGCCAATGGGTGTTTAAGAAAAAATTCTATGCAGATGGTAGTGTTGAGAGGTACAAGGCCAGATTGGTTGCAAAGGGGTATTCACAGGTGGAGGAAATTGATAATGGTGAAATATTCTCTCCTATTGCAAAGCTTACATCCATTAGATTTCAGTTATCTCTAGCAGCATCATATGATTTAGAGGTAGAACAGATGGATGTGAAGACAACTTTCCTTCATGGTGATTTGGAGGAAGCGATCTATATGTCATAGCCTGAGCACTATATTTAGAAAGGTAAAGATTATTTGGTTTGTAGATTAAAGAAATCTCTATATGGTTTGAAACAATCTCCTAGGATGAGGTACCTTAAATTTGATGCCTTTGTGTGTCGATTGGTTTTCTGAGATCAAAATTAGATCATTGTGTTTATTTCAAAGTTGACAATGATCGCCTTCTTATTATTGCATTATATGTTGATGATATGTTGTTGATTGGGAAGGGTATCGGTATGATTTCTGATTTGAAGTCTCAGTTGTTAGCACAATTTGAGATGAAAGATCTAGGAGCAGCAAGGTATATTTTGGGTATGGAAATCAGAAGAGATAGATCTAACATAAAACTTTGGTTGAGTGAGAGTAAGTATGTGAAATCTGTGTTGGACAGGTTTAGCATGGCAGATTGCAGACCATTATGTGTTCATATTTCTATGGGAACAAAGTTATCTATGGATGACTATCCAAAATCTCCTAGTGAGGTGGAGGACATGAGAAAAGTACCTTATGCGAGTGTAGTTGGTAGCCTTATGTATGCTATGGTCTGTACTAGACCAGACATTGCCCAAGCAATGGGAGTCCGAAGTCAGTTTATGGCTAAACCTGGATGGGTACATTGGGATGTAGTTAAGAGAGTGCTAAGATATTTGAAGGGTACACCAAAGTATTCCATATGTTATCATGGAAACTCTACTGGAGCTCTGCATTCAATTTGTATTCGTGGGTTTGTGGATTCAGACTAGGCAGGTGACATTAACAGTAGGAGATCCACCAGTGCCTATGTGTTCACTATGTTTGGTGGTGCCATCAGTTGGATGAGTAAGCGACAACCTATGGTCGCTTTGTCCATGATAGAAGTAGAGTACATGGCAGCTACTCATGCTTGTAAGGAAGCCATTTGTCTTAGGAGACTGTGTTTGAATGTTGGTGTTGATGTAGGACAGATTAAAATTTATTGTGAAAGTTAGAGTGTTATTTTCCTTGTGAAGAATCAAACTTTCCATGCTAGAACAAAGCACATTGATGTGTAGTTTCACTTTGTGAGAGATATGGTAGAGGATGGAAAGGTAAGTATGGAGAAGGTAGATACAGTAAAGAATGTTGTAGATGCATTGACAAAACCTATGGGCATAGAGAAATTTAGATGGTGTTCAAAGTCTATGGGCCTCTCAGCCTATAGCAGTTAAATCCTATTATTTCCTTTGGCTCTTACAAGGTGTTTGACAAGTGGGAGAATGTTAGGAATAAGGTGTCTCAACCTTGTATATTTCCTTACATTTGATATTATTTGTTTTATAATTAATTGTTTGAAAATATTGTATTTAAGTTTGATATCCATTCTGTCATTTAGTTGAGTGGACATGTTGTGTTTTTACTCCACTTGGAAGATGACAAGGATGATCAAACTTGGTCTAGGTGGATCTAGGCATCACTTTTCTGTGGTAGAGGTTATTTTCCAAATGTTGGCACTTTGGACAATGTGAAAGGTAATCATGACTAAAATGGTTATGATGGATTCCTATGACGGTCATTAATATTTGTAAGAGATAATTGTGAAAGAATAGATGATGGGTGAAGACATGCAAGACATGTGGTAATTGATCATGTTGAGTACTATACACTCTTCTACAACTGTGGGATCCTATTTTCTTGGAGAATGGTAAAACCCTAATATGGATGCCTTTTGGAAGTTGCCCTAAAAAGGGAAGCACATGATATAAGCATTTTGTAGGTTTGTGAATCTATGTGAGAAGAGTGTATTGTTGGTATGTTGTTATGTTACCAGATTTGTCTTCAAGTGTCGATTATCTCCTAGAAGAACTTGCATTGCAAGTGTATTGTAAACAGTAATAGTTTTGATTAATACATTATGCAGGTTTTGGAGTGCTAGGGTTTTTTACCGAAAGGTTTTCCCCAGGGTAAATCATTATGTCATTCTCATTTTTCTATATATGCATGTTATTGTATTATCATTATGTAATCGATAAGGGTTAAATCTAAATTTGCACGATTCTCTTCTTGGGAGTTTAGTGTAGGGAACTATTTTCTGCACACTTAGTTTCCTTTCAATAGAGACTTCTTGGGGGTCCTAATATGCCTTATCACGTACTAGGACCCCTAGGAAGACTCCATGACCCCTTTCGACCCATTTGAATGCTCAAGTGCATTCTAAAGGGTCCTACAACCCCTTGGGACACACTTGAGTATTCAAATCAGTTGAAAGGGGTCATGGAGTCTTCCTCAGGGTCCTAATGAGTGATAAGGGGTACTAGGACCCTAGGAAGACCCCATGACCCCTTTCGACCCATTTTAATGCTCAAGTGTGTCCTAAGGGGTCGTAGGACCCCTTTAGACACACTTGAGCATTCAAATGGATCAAAAGAGGTCATGGGGTCTTCTTAGGGGTCATAGTACACCTTATCACATACTAGGACCCCTTGAAAGACCCCATG
>MU223903.1:536256-556732 GCA_018584345.1 Thuja plicata
TTTAGCCATGATCTCCTTACACAATTCAAGATGCCGACACATCAACATTATTTGCAAGAAATACAGTTTACAAAACAAATAATAAGAATAGGAATTATCCAAGGTTGAGACACCTTATTCCTAACACAAAGAAAAAGAAGCCTATAGTAGAAGAAGAAATCTTAGATGATGAGTAAGGTGAACACTTGGCACTGCACTGTTCAAGACAAGAGGGACAGTTATTACAAAAGGAGAATGTAGGTGAATAGGCAAGCACAACTATCCAGACTCAACATAAATACTACCAGCTACTATCTACAAATCTGATTGCAGTCGCCAGATCGGGAGAAGAATAAGAAATATTTGTTTCTATCTTTTTGACTTGTTCCTTTCACCGCTTCTTCTCTCTCTTTCTTTTGTCTCTCTTGTAACTTTAGGGTTAGGTTTTCTTTGACCATCCAAAGCTTGTAGCATCCTTAAGGGATTTCAAGATGGTTAAAAACCTATATATAGTAAAAGAGTTGTAATTGTAAAGGGTCTTTGATGTTGGAATAATTTTGAAAAGAGATAATATATTACAGAGCTTAGATGTTTTGAACTTCTGTCTCTCTTTTGAGGTTGTATAATCTTTCATGTATGGAAAGCTCGATCATATAAATAATATACGGTGCAATTTGACTCTCTTCCATTGTTGTCTCTTTATTCTCTATGTATGCTCTTTTATGTTAAGTTTACAAGGTATTCTGAAGCATTCTGGTTATTAGGTAACTATCTGATTAATTGCAAGTTTCTTTTAAGGAAAGAAATAAGTTTTTTGAGTAGTTTCAAGGAGCATACTACTTTGTTTAAGGATTTGATACAATAGTTTTGAGGTGACAGGGTAATTTGTAAGGAAACTTATCTTAATTGCATGTGAGCTGTAAGGCAGTTTACTGTATTTTGTTTCTATGAGATCTTAGCTTGTTTGACTCTATAGCCCAAAGGATAGGCACTGGTTCAGAAAATAGTCTGATAATCTGTCTTTGTCTAAGTTATTCCAAAATATCAAAACCACTTCAATCAAAATACTTTGTTACTAAGAATAGATAAACTGAACTCATAAGGACCTATGTCAGCAGGACAGTGTCCACTTTATTGATTCCTTAGAGAGTGAATCATTAGGTTATCCCTCCTATAAGAAAAGGAAGAAGGATGAAAATCCTTGTATCACTGGTATTTGCTATATTTACAATCATAGTTTATATGGTTAAATCTTGCATCTGGTTATGCCTGGTCATTTGCAAGGTGATTTATAAGTTGGTTTAACAAAGATATATAGCAAATCAGTGTCCACATTAATATATACTGTGTAAACAACAATCATAAGAGGTAAAATCTGCCTGAGTATATGTGGAGCTCAAAAACGAAAAAGGACCTTATCCAGTCCTTAGCAATTAGGCTTTTCTTGTCTCTGAATCAGTATTAGAAGGCATGGTGTTCAAGTAGTTATTTCAAGCACTGTGATTCATACAATAAAAATCTCTAACATGCCCAAGTGTGTCCTAAGGGGTCCTACGATCCATTTGGACACACTTGAGCATTCAAAAGTGTCAAATGGAATCATGGGGTCTTCCTAGGGGTCCTATGCATGATAAGGGGTACTAGGACCCCCAAGAAGGCCCCATGACCCCTTTCAACCTATTTGAATGCTCAAGTGTGTCTTAAGGGGTCCTAGGACCCCTTGGGGCACACTTGAGCATTCAAATAGGTTGAAAGGCGTCATGGGGTCTTTCTAGAGGTCCTAGTACATGATAATATATACTAGGACCCCCACAAAGTTTTCATGGCCCATTTTGACCCATTTGAATGCTCAAGTGTGTCACAAGGGGTCCTACAATCCCTTAGGACACATTTGAGCATTCAAATGGGTCGAAAGGGGTCATGGGGTCTTTCTAGGGGTCCTAATGTGTGATAAGGCATACTAGGACCCATTCGAATGTGCTTGAGCATTTAAATGTGTTAAAAGGGGACATGGGGTCTTCCTAGGGGTCCTAGTATGCCTTATCATGCATTAAGGACCCCTAGGAAGACCCCATGACCATTTTCAACCCATTTGAATGCTCAAGTGTGTCCCAATGGGTTGTAGGACCTCTTAGGACACACTTGAGCATTCAAATGGGTCAAAAGTGGTCATGGGGTCTTCTTGGGGATCCTAGTACCCTTTATCATGCATTAGCATTCTGAGGAAGACCCCATGATCCCTTTTGACACATTTGAATGCTCAAGTGTGTCCCAAGGGGTCCTACGACCCCTTAGAACACAATTGAGCATTCAAATGGGTTGAAAGGGGTCATGGGGACTTCTTGGGGGTCAAAAGGGGTCATGGAGTCCTCCTAGGGGTCCTAATATGCCTTAGGTCCCTTAGGAAGACCCCATGACCCCTTTGAACCCATTTGAATGCTCAAGTGTGTCCTAAGGGGTCGTAGGACCCCTTGTGACATACTTGAACATTCAAATAGATTGAAATAGGTTATGGGGTCTTCCTTTGGGTTCTAGTATGCATTATCGTGTACTAGGAACCCTAGGAAGACCCCATGACCCCTTTCAACACATTTGAATGCTGAAATGTGTCCTAAGAGGTTATATTAGGACACATTTTCAAATGTGTCAAAAGGGGTCATGGGGTCTTTTTATGGGTCCTAGTATGTGATAAGGCGTAGTAGGACCCCTAGGAAGACCCCATGACCCCTTTTGACCCATTTGAATGCTCAAGTGTGTCCTAAGGGGTCTCTCTCTCTCATAGTACAATACATATAAATAGTATAAAATAATATAAGAATTATATAATAGTTATATAATTTATAATAATATATTATAATAATAATATAATTTAATTATATAATAACATTAAAAGAGTTTCTGCCACCTTTTATATCTAAAATTTCAATTATTTCATTTAGGTCCCACCTTGTTTTCAGGTACCACATTGATGCTCATTCTATTTTTGATTGGTGTACTTTAGCATTGTCATAGGGGGATTCTTGATTCTACAGTATGTAGATTCTTTTGGTTGGTTGAGGAGGGAACTATAGGAGATAGATTGGATTGTCAAACAGTTAGAGACTCTACAAAAATGCATTCATTCTGAAACTATGATAGTAGTACATGGACCATTTGGACATGAGAGTTGGCTTGTTTTTGCCCCATGTGTTTTCAATATGATTGGGATCATTGTGAGTCAAGTGAGTGGGTGGATACATGGGTTCCATAGTATATAAATCCTTTATCTTTGACACTCTCTATAAGAAATAATGACATGGATACTTCAGTTGACTATGACCATCTTTCAAATCTTCTACATCCAGGAGATTTTTTTCATTAGTTGCACTGTAGGGGAATGATGAGAGGTCATATTATTGGTTAGCACATTGTGTATGAGGTAAAAAAAATCTTGTACAACCGATGACAGATGGTGATGGGTTCACGTATCCTACTGGTTCAGTTGTTTTTGCAGGAACATGGCTGTGAACATACATGGTTAGAAAGAATGGAATTCCTGCATTTGAAGACTATGAGAAGCACAAAACTATTATCATGTATTCACACCTTGTTATAGCAACAAATGTCAAGTTGTCAAAGCATCAAGAAAAACCAAAGACAAAAGAACTTTGGACTTTAGTACTGCTGATCATGAAGCACTATTGGAGACCCTAAAGCAAAGAGATGACCCTTTAGGAACACTTGACTAGGTAATAAGTTAACTCAGTGCAAGGTTTTCTAAGTTAAGTTTAATTTCAATACATTAATTTCACCTTTCTTAGATTCTATTTTGAGTCAATAAACTTGGTTTTGTATGTGGATTGTAACTTGTGCAGGAGGACCTATGAAGACACCTAGAATCACCATGGATCCAATCAAAGATAAAAGGAAAAAAGAATTCTTAATGGTTAATTGAGATCTTTTGAAGCCTATAATGACAA
The DNA here is from genome assembly GCA_018584345.1 of Thuja plicata. Taxonomy (NCBI): domain Eukaryota; kingdom Viridiplantae; phylum Streptophyta; class Pinopsida; order Cupressales; family Cupressaceae; genus Thuja; species Thuja plicata. The sequence goes on from MU223903.1 coordinate 540,195, forward strand.
TTTGTAACAATCATGTATGGGTGGCCAATAGTGCCAACAAGGGATCTAAGTATAGATTTTCGAAACAATAGGCAATGAAAAATCATAATTTTTAATTATTTACTTATGTCATTTGCATGATTTTAATTCTTACAAGTTTGATTATTGTTTCTAATGCTTTAAGCATATTATTTTCATCAATAGGTGTTGACTGGTCTTTGAAATTCACATATCATGCACTTGTAACCTGTCAAGACAAGTTGTTTGGAGTTTGTTAGGACCCTAGGAAGTCTTGTGGTTAGCCTTGTGTCATTTCAAAGTCATTTTACCTCTTCAAGAAAGAGGAATCCCTTGTGTACATGGTGAGACCTTAGGATTGTTTTACAAAGGTATGGAGTCTTTTTGTCCAATTTGTGGAGTTCTCCAAGCCTCTACATCATAACTTGCAGTGAGGGTCAGTTGAAAGTAACTCCATAGTGTATATTTCAAACTGTCCATCCTAGTATCAAATTGCCTTCTCTATCAGCTCCAATTGGCCAGGTAAATGCTAGTGACAACCCTATTCCACCCATAGAGTCACTGGAACACTCACGACCACGGTAGACCCAATTGTCCCCAAGGTGCACTAAGCAAGATTGGACAGTGATCTTCCAAGGCTTGTATCTTAGAATTTGTGAGAGGTATCAACAAATCATTAGGGGCTATAGGATCATGTTGTCTAGGTCTACAAAAAATTCTCTCAATTTTGGGCGATTTGACTTTGTTTCTGTTTGGCAAGGCAATCTCAGTCGATGCCAAAACTTGTAGTGAGGGTCAGTTAGAAGTAGCTCCATAGTGTATATTTCAAAACATCCATCCTAGCATCAAAGTGTCTACTCCATTAGCTTCAGTTGGCTGAGTAAACACTAGTGACAACCCCATTCCACCCAGGGAGTCACTAGAACACTCACAACCATGCTAGACCCAAGTGTCCCCAAGGTGCACTAAGCATGATTGGGAAGTGATCTTCCAAGGCTTGTATCTCAGACCTCATGAGAGGTATCAAAAAACCTTCAAGGGCTACAGGATCATGTTTCCAAGGTCTACAAAAACCTCTCTCAGTTTTGGGCGATTTGATTTGATTTCAGTTTGGAAAGGCAATCTCAGTCGATGCCAAAACTTGCAGCGAGGGTCAGTTGAAAGTAGCTTGGTAGTGTATATTTCAAACCATCCATCCTGGCATTAAAGAGTCTACTCTATTGGCTCTATTTGTCCTAGTAAACACTAGTGATAAGCCCATTCCACCCACGGAGTCACTGGAACACTCATGACCATGCTCAACCCAAGTGTCTCCAAGGTGCACTAAGCACAATTGAGAAGTAATTTTCCAAGGCTTGTATCTCGTACCTTGTGAGAGGTATCTAAAAATTGTTAGTGGATACAGGATCATGTTGCTGAGTTCTACAATAACCTCTCCCAGTTTTGGGTGATTCATCTTCATTTGCATTTGGCAAGGCAATCTCAGTCGATACCATAACTTTCAATTAGGGTCAATTGAAAGTAGCTTCGTAGTGTATCTTTCAAATAGTCTATTCTGGAATCAAAATATCTATCCCATCAGCTCTGATTGGCTGGGTAAATGATATTGACAAACCAATTCCACCCACGGATTCAGTGGAACACTTGCCACCATGCTTGAGCCAAGTGTCCCCAAGGTGCACTAAGAAAGATTGGGCAACAATTTTCTAAGGCTCGTATCTCAGATTTCGTGAGATGTATATACAAACTGTCAAGGGTTACAAGTTCATGTTTTTGAGGTCTACAACAACCTCTCCTATTTTTGGGCGATTCAACTTTGTTTCCATTTGGTAAGGCAATCTCAGTCAATGCCATAACTTGAAATGAGAGTCAGTTGAAAGTAGCTTTGTAATGTATCTTTCAAACGGTCCATCCTGGCATCAAAGATTCTGATCCACCAGCTCCAGTTGGTTGAGTAAATTCTAATAACAAACCCATTCCATCAATGGAGTCACTAGAATGCTCGCGACCACGCTTGAGTTAAGTTTCCCTAAGGTGCACTAAGCATGATTGGGCAGCAATTTTCTAAGGCTCCTATCTTTGACCTCGTGATAGGTATCGACAAACCATTAGAGGCTACGGGATCATGTTTCTGAGTTCTACAATAACCTCTCCTGATTTTGGGCATTTTGACTTCATGTACATTTGGAAAAGCAATCTCAGTTGATGCCATAACTTGTAATGAGGGTCAGTTGAAAGTAGCTTTGTAGTGCATCTTTCAAACGATCCATCCTGGCATCAAACTGTCTAATCCATCAGCTCTGATTGGCTAGGTAAATGCTAGTGACAAACCCATTCCACCCATAGAGTCACTAGAATGCTCACAACCATGCTTGAGACAAGTGTCCCCAAGGTGCACTAAGCTCGATTGGGCAGTGATCTTCCAAGGCTCGTATCTTTGACCTTGTAAGAGGTATGGACAAACTGTCATGGGCTATAAGACCGTGTTACCAAGGTCTACAAAAAAATCTCTCAGTTTTGGGTGATTTGACTTCATTTTTGTTTGGCAAGGCAATCTCAGTCGATGCAAAAACTTGCAGTGAGGGTTAGTTGAAAGTAGCTTCGTAGTGTATCTTTCAAACTGTCCATCCTGGCATCAAACCATCTATTCCATCAACTTTGGTTTGCTGGGTAAATGTTCATTACAAACCCATTCCACCAGTAGAGTCACTAGAATGTTCGTGACCACGCTTGAGCCATGTGTCCCCTAGGTGCACTAAGCTTGATTTGGTAGCGATCTTCCAAGGCTTGTATTTCAGACCTTGTGAGAGGTATCTACAAACCGTCAAGGGCTACGAGATCATCTTGCCGAGGTCTACAACAACCTCTCTCAGTTTTGAAAAATTTGACTTTGTTTCCATTTGACAAGATAATCTCAATCGATGTCAAAACTTGTAGTGAGGGTTGTATGTGATAAAACCTAACCTATTAGAAGCACGCTCAGACATGCAAACGTTAGAGATATATATCAAATAACTACACTAAACATGTCTAAAAATATACTATCAAAAATAACAAGAGATCCATCACAACCTCCGATGAGCCAAACAAGTGCACCCAAGCCTTATTGATTTGCTCTTAGAGAGGTTTGTGGGTGTGCTCTCCCAACACAATATCTAAATCCCACTTGATTTGATAAATGAAACTAGAATGCAATCTAATGATGGATGAAGAGCTCAAGAACAAGTATGAGAAACTTGTCTCAAGCCTCCATCAAGAAAGATGAAAATACAAGAACTACACTAGGATGAAGATGCAAGAACAAATAAGATAAGATTCATTCACCATGATTTTACCTAAGATGTAATTTCTAAATTATCTAAAGCATGAACATGAAAAACACTCTAAAATTCTAGCACTAAACTAGCATGATAACAATGCATAAATGAGAGATGATTTTCTCTTGACAAAGCCGTCTATTTGTAGAGTTTTTAAAGGAGAGAGAGGGCTTGGATGAGGTGGAGCTCATGTGGTATCCACATAGGTGCCACATGAGGGACACATAAGCCATGCAAGAGGTCCACTTTTCTCACACACGTGTGAGCAATTTTGGATGTGATAGGTGAAAGTGTACTTAAAGTACACATGTGAAGGATCTTGTAAGAAAGTGTAAGAGGGTGTAAGAGTTTTGGACAAATAAAACACTTTTGAAAAGTGTAAGAAGGTGTCATCATAGGTGTAAGAAACCTTGTTGGCACCAAATAAGGATTATTTAGAAAAATCAATTTTTTAGAAATTTGCTCACACATGTGTGAGCAGATAATTAGGACTAATTGGTGTAGGAATCAATAAATTAACTTAATTAACCTTAGTTAATTAATAGATAGGTCTATTTGGTGAGAGTGATGGGAGGTAGAGTAGGATCTAGGTTCAAATTAGCTTAATCTAAATTTAAAATTTTGATTAATTTAGTTTAGTAGAATTTAAGTCATGTGAAGGAATAAATAAATTAAAAATTTATTTAAAGGGAATCAATGAGGGATAATGTATTAAATAAGATTTAATACATTAAAAGGGGGTAGTATTTAAATTAAATTCAAATACTAAGGAAAGTGAAGCATATTTAATTAAATAAATTTAATTAAATAGATAGGAGAATATAACAAATATAATTAATTAAAATTAACTATAATGTTATGGGAATATTAATTAAATTAATATAAGGACAATTTTGGATGTCTACATTTTGCCCCTCTTTGATGCATCATCGAAAGTGATGTTGCATCAAAGAAAAGAAAATAAGATGCCCCAGAGAGGTCAGAAAACCTACGGTAGCGAGAGCGGAGGAGGGTGCCCCCTCGAAAAAATAATAGGAAAAAATATAAAATTTTAATAAAATTTTCTCAAAAAGGAAAGAAAATGGGGAAAGCAGACCAATTACATGGCTTGTCCAAGAAAAATTGAGGAAAAATGGGGACGAGAATGAGAAAAGGGGAGACCGACAGAAGAAATGGGTCCCAAGGGGCTATTAATAGTCCACCGGGGCCCATGGACAAGTCACTTTCACTCACAAAGAGAAAAAAGAAAGAAGAAGCAGAGAGCAATGGTAGTGCAATGAGAGAGAGAACAGCTTGGGGAGCATGTCTATGTACACCAGTGACCTATGGATGTGGGACCACCGACAAGTAGTCGAGCACTGACTTTAACTTTTATGAATTTATTGTTTGGGGAGGGTAAAAGGGCGTAATAAATGCTCCAAAATGGGCGTGCAGCGCAAACGATGATTGCCTGACTGCTATCTGCACAGACGGTGATCGACAAACCACCGTCTTTGCAGACAGCTGATAGACAATCGACGTCTACATAGATGAAGATCGACCGATCTCTATCTATGAGGGAAGGGGAGGACAAATGGTGTAGCAGAGATTGTTATGTATGAACACCATCATTTGCGTAGCAAGGGAGGCGGCGGCCTAAACTGTCATCTCTACAAATTGACGTCTGCAGAGATCTATCATCTTTGTAGACTAGCGACTGCAAAAGTCTATCGTCTGTGAGGGTCAACTGCCATCTGCATGGATTGACCTAAAAATGGAAGAGAAGAGAGGAAGAAGAGAAAAGACAAGGGTTCAAGAGTATTTTTCGATGCCTCGAACAGGCCTGGGACATTTTTCAATGCCCCAACATGCTATCTGATTGCTTACGTTGGCTTGCTGACTGCAGGAGGAGATGTTTATGTTCCGAGCTAGGGAGTGCTATCCAGTGACCATAGAGCTTGAGCAGCACTTGACAGTGGTAGAGTGGGGATAGATGACTCTGTGTGGACTAGAGCACGTGCGGTATTGACTGCATCTTTGAGTGTATAATGTGCTCATGTCTGCACTGATAGAGAGATGACATAGTACCACCTCAAGCTTCCACTTCCCTATAGGGGAAGTGACTATGACCCTCCATGATGTATGGAGGATCTACAAAGTTCCCATTCAGGGGCTGATACCAAAGTACTGTGTGGAGGGGTCAAAGCCATATATGGAGATGGCCCTAAGACAGAGGTTTACATATATATCAATTACACACAAGTGGATATCCTAGATAGGGGCTATGACCATTGAGCCATAGCCACAGTGGCTAGTGCTATATCTAGCTGGGTTGATAGGGGGACATCTCATGCCTAATCATGCAGGCAAGGGGTTCCCCATAGGCTGGGCATGAGTTCTGAGCAGCATGGTAGAGGACGGTGACCAGTACTGCTAAGGATACATCATCCTTGGCCAGTTATATTATGATCTTTATATGTGCGCCTACCGCAAGGGTAGGGCATTAGGTCCTGGATGTATGCTCTTATTAGTATCGACATGGGAGAATATTGCGGTCACATGACTGATCAGACATCAGGAGACCTGAGTAGCATATGATCCATTTGTTTGTAGGTACAAGCCACTGATCAGTTACGGGGCCACAGATTCTATCGGATACTGGCGTAGGAGACTAGATGAGATGAGGGCTATACTATGGGCACCCTATGCAGGATGTGAGGCCTGGGGTCATAAGATCCCATAGTAGGATGGGTACGCTGGGGATGAGTTCTATGACTCATACTACATGAGGTTTGTGCAAACTGACTACTAGCTGTTCGGGAGGACCGCATATATGATATCTAGATACATGCCATCCAAGGCATGGAGGCAGATGGGTCAGGTGCAGGAGGTAGTACCAGATAGGTTTCCACATCCATTGGTTACCTGAGAGGTCGGGAGTGTGTGGGGGATAGGTGCAGATCCTCAGATAGCATGAGCATCATTCATGGGCATGATTGAGGTCCCCTGGATTAGGGATCGAGAGTCGCTACAGGATGTAGGTGTAGTACCTACATAAGCACAGTGGTGGGCTACTCATAGATCCATGAGACTGACAGTTCCTGGAGTTGTATAGGAGGACGAGTGGCTGGGGGCCAGAGGAGATGAAGGAGGATAGGGGGATGATGATGATAAGGGAGGAGATGGAGGGGCCAGAGGGAGGAGAGTCTGGCCTAGGGTGGTAGTACTGAGGCGGAGGGGACAGGTGTAGATACCAGTAGGAGGGCAGCCACCTATCATGCCCAATGTATAGGTACAGGAGCAAGATCTGCAGGGGCCACCATAGGGGCCTCCATAGGGACAAGGACCACTAGTGGGATACATAGCCTAGGAGACACATGACATAGTTGTAGCAGAGTGAGATAGCCTGCAGACTGAGCTGAGGAGAGTATAGGGACTATTGGCGATGTCTTAAGCGATTGAGGTGAGCGCACAAGATGAGATTACCTGACTGCAAGGTTTACTAGCCACAACACAGGTTATAGCTAGTAGCCTACAGACAAAGGTGGCTCGTGTACAAAGGGAGTTGTCAGCAGAGATAGCTTAAGGGGATAGTGCTCAGTGAGCACTTGACATTTTACAGGCTCGGGTGGATAGCAGGGAGTTCACCATTATGGAGGAGTTTGGAGATTGGGAGGAGGAGCTGGCAGCCATGTCAGCACAGATAGAAGCTCTGACAGTAGAGTGAGATTTAGCACATAGATGTGCTAAGGATTATAGGGCAGACCGCGATATAGCACATCTAGTAGGAAGTGTGACAGGGTTAGGTCAGATGATGGTCGATGCTATGGCAGCCCAGAGAGAGGCAGGATGGAGAGGCCGCATATTATATGGGGCTTTACCATGGAGAAGTGCCAGAGGAGGCATGACAGCCTGCATATTCTGAGAGGGCATAGTCAGAGAGCACTGACCGGGCATCACAGGGATCAGTGGGGTTATCGCCATGTTCTAGCAATGGAGCAAGACCATCACAGCCACCGCCATGATGCTTCTCAGACTTTTTGGATACACATTATTGACACATGATGTATGATATGGCACTTTTGACACACACACACACACACACACACACACACACACACACATATATATATATATATACACAAACTATTTTTGGACTATGGGACTCTAATTTATGAACCTTTTTGATGTTATATGCTTATATGATGTGATGTTTATGCAGCATGTATGGATGCACTTATGATGTTATATTTACAGTATATGATGCTTATGACTAACATGCAGGATGGGATGAATATATATATATATATATATATATATAATGATACTGATAGATTTGTGATGCAGGGATGAGTTGCAGATATATATATATGTAGATGTGATATGATGTGATGTGTTTAATGCTTATATTTTATCATGTATGGATGTAATGTAATAATATATAAATGTATTTATGATCTTTATGAAATGAATCGAGAATGAATGAACCCTAAAAAATGTTATGGATTTTATTGATGCAACTAATTGAATGCAAGATAATTAAATGCAAATGGTACTAAATGATTATAAATGTGTAATGCTAATGGAGTAAGAATGCAACTATAAATGAGTTAAATGGACAATGTTAATAATACATAATGAACTAAATGGTCAATGCAAATGATTTAATTTAATGTACTAAAATGAACATGGCAACTAAATGATGAATGAATTAAATGAATAAGGCAATGAATAATGACTAATGATTAATGAATGAAATGAACAATGCAAAGGATAATGACTAATGTTTAATGAAATGAATAATGCAATGGATAATGACTAATGTTTAATGAAATGAACAATGCGATGGATAATGACTAATAAATGCAATATGAGACAAATGAGGACATTATTTTTGTGTGTATCACAATAAGTCTAATAAATTCATGTAGGTGACCGGATAGGGGAATAAATAGAAACCTTTGCCAAGAGAAAAATCATAATGCAACATGACTGAACTACAATGCAAAGACTAACTACATGATAATAGTGGGATTGATACCATGTTAATGTTGGAGAGCACACCCTAGTTTGACATTGCAAAAGGAGCTATGCAACATGTGCTAGAAAATACAAGTGGCATGGTTCCTTTGTGTGGATTAGACTCTCAAAAAAATAGGTTGTTAGGAACAAGAATGTGATATATCAGGTATGATGAGAGCTATGAAATGTTACTCATGAGGAGATGTAGTACATCTAGATCTTTTGACAGATTTGAGATGCATGAATCCTACCCCCAGTGAGCAATAAATAGTCATAACCAAATATCAAAACATAAATGCACTAACAAACTATGACAAGTAGATCATACCACAAATGACACGTATTTCACTAGATGCTCACCATAACAAACCAAGATATAAAATATCAAGGCTATTGCGATAAGGACATAGTAAAACAAAAAATAAAATCAACAAAAAGGTATCCTAACCAAGTGGTCATTCAGTCCAAAAGTTATTTCCATGAACAGTTTTGATGTGAGGATTGATAGAACAACCGACACCGGAAGGATGTATCTTGATGGGCAAAAGATTGATTGATAAAAAATGGGAATTCCCTGGCAATTGCTTATGAAGAGAATGATCATTAGGAAAATCAATCTGTCTACTGATTTGATGTAAAATGTTTGCGATCATTATGTCTAGAACAAAGCTCAGTGTTTGATTTGGTAAGCTCAGTCATGCGGGAATCATTATTGCAAAAATGTGAAGATGGTCAAAGAACTACCTGCACAAATATGGGTAGTGACTCTTATTATGAAAGGTGATGCAAGCTATATAGACAAATGGTGGAAACTGATGGTGGATCTGACTACGCATGGTGCCTGAAATAGGTTTTCACCATGGTACTTATCCATTGCACCACCAAAGTGGTATTCACAGATGGACGAATTTATTTCTCTTTTTCTTTTTTGATCTTCTTTTTCAAGCTTTTGTATTTTTTTATTGGTTTTTGATTTTTTGATTTTTTTTTTCTTTTTGCTTTTTCTGAATGTTTTTGGATTTTCTGCGTTTCTGATTTTTTGGATTTTTGAAAAAATTTTGCTGTATAATGGACTATGGGCTAATCACGCATAGAAGCGTTTGAGATGTACAATATTTACAAGATTAGAGAGTGGATCTCCCTCTGGGGACACAATCTGATAGGAGCCTAAACCATATTTTGTTGTAACAATAAAGGGACCCAACCAATTAGGTTCAAACTTCCCTTTCTTCTCACGGTTATGGAGGTTCTTCATATTATGCTGCAGGACAAGATCATCGACCTCAAACTGACGAGGTTTGATCCTTTTGTTGAACTGAAGGCAAAGGTGATTTTGATACATGTGGAGGTGTTTTAGGGCATTGAGGCATCTCTCATTGAGGAGGTCCAGCTCTTGCAAGCAGGCAACTCTATATTCTTCTTTGAACAACAGATTCTTTAGAGAGATTCTGAGGGAAGGGAGCTCAATTTCAATGGGTATAATAGCCTCAGTACCATAAACAAGGGTAAAGGGAGTGGCTCCCATGGGGGTTCAAATGGAGGTGCGGTAAGCCCAAAGGGCAGGGTTGAGGTGAAGGAGCCAATCATAGCCAGCTTCATCGACTGTTTTCTTGAGGATTCTGAGGATGGTTTTATTCGTAGCCTCAACTTGACTGTTGCTTTGTGGAAAGTACTTGGAAGAGGTATGGTGGGTAATGCTGAACTTCCTACATAGCTCTATGACATCCTTTTTCTTGAAAGGTCCTCCATTATCAGTAACAATGTGCTAAGGAATGCCATAGCGATAGATAAGATACTTCAAAATAAACTTTGAAATATGTTTTCCAGTAGTGTAGGTGAGAGGAACAGCTTCAACCCACTTGGTAAAGTACTCCGTAGCAGCCAGGATGTATTTATGGTCATTGGATGAATTAAGGAAAATCTGGCCAACGAGGTCAAGACCCCATCTTGAAAAGGGCCAGGGGGTGATAGTGTGTTGGAGTGATTGGGAGGGAGTGTGTATCAAATCGCCATGCTGCTGACAAGGTACACACTTCTTCACATAGTTGTAGGCATCTTGTTCCATAGAAGGCTAGTAATATCTAGTGCGTAACAACATTTTGGCCAAAGTGAGTCCACTAGAGTGGGCCCCATAGATTCCTTGATGTACTTCCTCTAGGGATGTTTCTGCTTCATCAGAATTCAGACACCTTAAAAGAGTTCCATCAAAATGCTTTCAGAAGAGGGTATTAACAAGGATTATGTATTGGGAAGTGCAGTGAATGAAGGTTTTATGTTGATTAGGGGTTAAAGTAAGTGGGGTATTTCCATCACGTAGGTAGGAATACACTTCTTGGTACCATGGGGAATTGGGATCAACAATTTCACACACCATTTCAGAATTCGGCTTGTCATAGGCAGGGACTGTAAGATTCTCAACAAGAAACTCACACCGTGTGTTGTGTTCTGGCATAGTGATTAAGGACCCAATTGTTGTCATGGCATCTGCTGCTTTGTTGTTCGTGTGAGGGATCTGCTGGAAGATTAGCTCAGTGAAATGCATCTTAAGATCTTCAACTGCCTGGTGATAGGGAAGCAACTTTTCATCCTTCATTTGATATTCATCCATAACTTGTTTCATAACTAATTGTGAGTCACCAAGCACCAATAGAGTGAGAATCTACCATTGTATGGCCTATCAAAGTCCAAGTATAAGGGCTTCATATTCTGCAATATTGTTGGTACAAGGAAACTATAATTTGAAAGATTTAGGGATGAGATCCCGTTTTGGTGTAACAAACAAGATTCCTACCCTTGATCCTTTCTGAGTGAAGGATCCATCAAAATATGACTTCTATGGTGGACTTGGGGCAAGATTTAGGACTAATTCATCTGGGAAATCTGTGATCAATGAACGTTTACCATCAATAGGTGCTTTAGCTAACTGGTCTACAATTACTTGTCCTTTGATGGCCTTTTGATCCACATAAACAATGTCAAACTCACTAAGGATCATGACCCGTTTTGCTGTACGACCAGTAAGAGCAGCACCTGCCAGGAAATACTTGAGCGGATCAATTTTAGCAACAAGATGAATCTTATGATTAAGCATATAATGTTGTAATTTTCTTGTACAGAAAACAATGGCCAGACATGCCTTCTCAATTAGGGAATAATTCAACTCATAGCCAATAAGAGTTCTACTGAGATAGTAAATTGCTCGCTCTTTGCCGGTGTCATTCAATTGTGCCAGGAGGGCTCCCAACATGACCTCTATAGCAGATATGTACAAAATCAGAGGGTGACTAGCAATAGGTGGTACCAACATGAGTGGATTAGCCAAATAGCCTTTTAGTTTCTCAAATGTATTTTGACACAATCAATCCCACTGAAACTTGATATTCTTGTGTAGGAGATGGGAGAACAGATGCACCTTGTTAGCTAGCTATGACATGAATCTTTTGATTAATTGTAGTTTTCCTTGTAAAATACGTAATTGCTTCAATGTTTTTGATGGTGGCATCTCTAGGATTGCTTTCACTTTCTTTGGATCAACTTCTATTCCACACTGCGACACAATGTATCCCACTAGCTTACCAGATTGTACTCCAAAGACACACTTTTTGGGATTCAGCCTAAGCTTATATTTCTCCAATCGCTCAAAGATAGTAGTAAGGATAGGAATATGTGATTCCCTTGTTTTGGATTTGCCTAAAAGATCATCCACATAATCTTCCATGATGACATGCAAGAGGTCATGAAAGATGGTAGTCATTGCTCGTTGATAAGTGGCTCCGATATTTTTAAGACCAAAAGGCATTACCTGATAACAGAAAGTGCCCCAAGGTGTTGTGAATGTAGTTTTGTGCTAGTCTTCTAGTGCTATCCTAATCTAATTATAACCTAAGAATCCATCCATAAGTGACAACATTTCATGTCCTACCGTCAAATCCACTATAATGTCAATATTAGGGAGTGGAAAATCATCCTTGGGACATGCAAGGTTTAGGTCTCTGAAATTAGTGCAGATACGAATGCCCCTAGCAGCCCTACCTACTGGTAAAATATTAGAAACCCATTCAGAATAATCAATTGGTCTGATTACTTCAGCATCCAGCATCTTCTAAAGCTCTACTTTGACTACCAATGCAACTTGAGGATGCATCTTGTGAAGTTTCTGCTTAACAGGTTTTATACTTGGATCTACAACAAGATGATGCATGACAAGATCTATATCAAGTGTGGGCATGTCTTTGTAGATCCAGGCAAAGTTGATTTTGTGTTTATGCAAGAATGCTATCATGTCTTTCTTTTCTTGATCACTAAGAGAAACTGCAATGTAAGTGATATGTGGATTTTGTTCCGTGCCTAGGTTGATTGGGATAGCATCTTCAATGATCATAGATGACACTTTTGGTTCTGATGATATAAATGGAAAGTCAACCTCTCCCTCCCCTAGAACCTTGGAAAGGTTTTCACTAGAGGAAGCATCCTTTATTTTTTCTTTTTCTTCATCCTTAGGTGCCTGTGAGAGGTTTTCACCAGAGGATGTATTTTCATTTTTTTGTTTTTTATTTTCTTTTTCATTTTTGTGACTGAGAGAGTTGACTTGGCTACCGAAGTAGGCTTGTTCATTGTAGTGTATATGATGTTCATATTCTCAGAGATTCTTAAGTCCAAAGACGGCTAAAACTTCCTCATTTAAATCACATATGTCCAAAGCTGGTGGCGAGTCTTGCTGATCTCAGTCAATCAATTCAGGGTTTGTGAGGGGATGAAAGGTCAGCTTGGGTGATAGTGAAGACATGATGATTTTTGTTTAGGTCATCTTCAATATATTGGAAAGGAATTTTGAAGACTCTTCCTGAGTGTCTCAACCTAAGGCAGCTAAACAATAATCCTTAGTGAAGTTAGTCTTAGTTTCTATGGAACCCAATTCATGTCCTTTAGGATAACCATTAGCTGTTATGATCTTCTTCTTACTTGTTTCATTAGCTCCAAGACCAGTACCATGATATCCCATGTTTTCAACAATGGGGGTAACTTTAGGATACTTTCCTTTGGGGAAAGTTACATGTCATTCTTCTTTATCATTATAGAGCCAATCAAGGACACTATATTCCATGTGATCATCTAATAAGGACCCCCAATGTTCAAAAATAGTTGACTTGCAGTGCATAAGTGCTTTATCCTTGGAGAGGGGTAATGGTGATGGTCTTCCATAAGACTTTGGAGACAAGGGGAGTTGCCCAATACATAAAGAACTTTCAAATTTATACTCTCCCATGCCTTGATCTGTAAATGTGGCCTTTGCTTCAGATGAGGAGGGTTTGTTTTCAGTAGTTTTGTCCTCAGTGACTTTTTCCTTTCCTTTGGATTGCTCAATTGATGTTTCTGATGTCTTTTCTGAAATAGGGGTTTCTTGATTTAAATGTCGGCCAAATTCATTCAACGGACAATAATTAGCTTGTTTGCCTTCCAATCTTTTGCAATATTGAAATGGCTCAGGATCTCCAAGAATTGTGATTTCTCTATCATGATGTGGGAACTTCAAATATTGATGATAGGTAGAGGGTACACCTTTGATAGCGTGTATCCATGGATGTCCTAGCAAGATGTTATAAGGTAGATCTAGATCCAGTACATGGCAAATAGTTTCAATCAGGGCCAGGCCCACTTGTAAGGGTAGTGTGATCAAAACCTTTCTTTCTCATTCTCGATCATCATAGGCTTTTATTGTAATTCTCTTGTCTCCATCAATGAGGTCCTCAGAAAGACAAATATTACGAATCATTTTCAATGTGCACAAATTTAGGCCAGATCCACCATCTATGAGGAATCATTTTACTCTTGTGGAGTGGATTTTGCCTTCTATATGGAGGGACTTATTATGATGAGGATCAGGACCACTAAAGTCCTTATCAGTGAAAACTAGATGTTCTTGAGTGGCTAGGTTTCCTATCATGACTTTGAATTGTGCAATGTTGATGTTCTCAAGGACACAGGATTCATTTAGAGCTTTATCAAGGACTTTTGTGTGAATTGGTGAAGTGGTCAAGAGCTCTAGTATGGATATCTGTGTAGGCGTCTTTCATAATTGGGCCAACAAGTCCAAGTGTGAAGCAGGTTGAGCGGCAGTAGATGGTACAACAGGTGGATCTGTAGATGTAGAAGGTTTATCAGCAGCTTGAACAGTGACTCTGGGTCTTCGTCTAGTAGCATTAAAATCAGCAGCTTTAAGTATTATGGTATTAACATGCATGTCATCTTCTTCAATGCGGCCACAAAGAGAGTCAAACCCAAAGATATCATTTTCACTTAAACTCTCACATGTTTGATCATGGCCTGTAATAGTATTGGTAGAATAGTCATATGGGATTACATTTGATGCATTGTTTTGATTATGAGGTGGGAAAGGTTGATTGTATACTTTGAGTTTTGCATTAGATGAGGATGCATTCTAACCTTCAACTTCAATTTTCCCATCCTTAATGAGGTCTTGCACAAAGTGTCTGAGCTTCATGCATTTCTTGGTATCATGCCCCTTGATGCAATGATAATCACAATACTCATTATCCCTATACCAAACAGGTTTAGGTTGATTCTTATCAAAAGGTCAAGTATTTGGGTAAACAATCTGTTGGTACTCCTAAATTTGAAACAAATTTGGAGTGACCATGTTATAATTTTCAGACAAACAAAGTGAATATCCTTGAAATTTTGTGTAAGAAGACTCAGTTAGAGTGCTTGAAAAAGGTGCCCGGATGATTTTCATAAGCTACAAATTTGGAAGAGACTTTAATGCCTTTCATTTGACATATGCAGTGGGTCCTAGCTCCTGAGTTTCAGTTCTGACATGTTTATGGAGTAGTCATTTTGAGGTGGTCACCTAATTCTGCATTTTGCTAAGGTGTCAATTTGCTGTCCGGAGCCTACTTTGCTTCTGAGTATCTTACACCTTGTTGAGTTTCATTGTTCACCTCTTTGGGAATGTGTTCCATGCATATCAAAGAGCTTATGTTTTAAACCTCAGGTCATTCTGAATTCGTTTGATAAGTTTTCATACTTCCCAAAGTTGGTTGTTCATGAACTGCCTACATTTTTGTCCTGTCTTAAAATCTGAATAAGCCCAGTTTGACATGTTACAAATTTTGACCAGCTCATCCAATTGAGAAAATTCATTTTGTACTGTGCTCCAGAGGTCACACACTCCATATGTTCCAGTTTACAGATCTTTACGCAATCAGATGACAAGTTTTCAAGAACCATTCTGACAGTGATTAATTCTGATCTCCTGTGTTTTCAAGTTCAGAATTGCTAAGTGACCTACTTTGAGGTCTTGAAAGTCTCTACCCGGGTCAACATTTTGGATAATTGAAGGTTGATATGCATTATAGACCTAGAAATGAACTCCTTTGGAGATTCCCAAGCCTTGACCAACCCGGTTGATCACTTTTCTTTGCCGATTCCGAACCCGATTTCTGCATATTTATTAGGTCTTGGTTCAGAAAGTGTTAAAGTGCTATCTTTGCAGATCGGTATCAGTTCAGTGGTTTCTTTTCAGAGGAAGACAACTGAGGGGTCATGTTCCACATATGACATTCATTCAAGATCCATAGGTTGAGTTTCTGGAAGATCTTTTTGACGACCCTTTGATTTCATTCTTTAGAGGCAGTTTCTTCAGTTTGCAGTATGGAAAGGAGTTAAGATTACCAAATGCCCTACTTTGCCAGTGAATAAATTTTGGCCGGTTGATTCTTTTGATGAAATTCTTTTTGCATTGTCTTGCAAAGCTGACACACTACTTCCAGTTCAGATTTGAGCCCCCCATTAATCCATTTGTCAGCCTTTTAAAATCAATTACGGCGATTAAAATCATATTTTGACAATATGTTTGTAGTGCGGAAAAGAAATGGTCATTTTTGGAAAATGATAACTTTTGGTCTGAATGTTGTTTTCAAGAAATGATTATGGGACCATTCTCTTTGGATGTGACTTTACTACTCGGATTGGTGGTTAAATCTCACGATGTGTTTTGATAACTTTGCAGAAGTGATTCTGAAGGTGGTTTGCATACATTTCTACAAATGCATTTGCAGCTTTATGAAAAAGATCATCTGGGGAATTTAAAGTGTTTTGACATAAATCTATGCATTCAAACATCAAAGGGAATCCATGCTGATTTTGGGAAAGACTTAAACATTTCATGCACATGAGAAAATCCAAAGACATGCTGAGTAAACA
>MU223903.1:559596-613845 GCA_018584345.1 Thuja plicata
TGTATATGATTATGCTTGGTCATTTACAAGGTATTTTATAAGCTGGTTCAATAGAGATACATGACAAATCAGTGTCCACATCAATAAATACTGTGTTAACAACCATCTTAAAAGGTAAAACCTGCCTAAGCATATGTGGAGCTCAAAAATGAAGAAGGACCTTATCCAGTCCTTAGCAATTAGGCTTTCCTTGTCCCTGAATCAGTATTAAAGGGTATGGTGTTCAAGTAGTTATATCAAGCATTGTGATTCATACAAGAAAAAGTGCTAACACTATCATTCCTTGGTCTGCGAGTTGTTTGAAGATCATATCTAAAGGCTCTGCTAAAGCTGTGAATTGTCATCGTTGTCGATTATCATTGTTGTTTTTGTTATGATTGTTGTAGTTGTTGTGAGGGAACAAGAATGATTGATTACATTTGTTGATTATTGTTCTGATTCTGATTGTTGTTCTAATTCTGATTGTTCTGATTGTATGGATTCTGATTCTGATTTTGGTTATTGTTGTGATGCTAATTTTGATTCTGATTGTTATTCTGATTGTTTTGATTGGTATTGTTGGATGCTTGAACATTTTGAACATGCTTGGCATCAGTCACTCCATCATTGACAACTCCTTTGTTCTTACTCTAGAATTTTGGTTTATCATTATTGGAAGGAGTATAATGTTTGATGCTACCTCTTTGCAAAAGGCCATCTTCAATGTCTTTTCCCTTCTTAACAAGGGATTCAAAGGTGTTAGGTGAAGCTATTTTCATTTGGAAGGACATTTTAGAGATTAAATTCTTTGTGAAGATGTTAATCAAGTGACTATCAGGTATTTTCCATGGCATGCAATTCACAATATATCTCCATCATTGTAAGAAACTAGCAAAGGTTTCTCCATTCTTTTGTTTAGTATTGCACAAATCGTTGAGTGTTGCTTGATGCTCAATTTTATATGAATATTGCCCAACAAACTTCTCTGCAAGGTTGGAGAGGGTAGAGATTGACCCATAAGGAAGGGCCATGAACCATTCCAAGGCTGCACCTCTGAGACTCCTAATGAAGAGTCTTTTTAAGTAATTCTCATTATAGGCGACCTCTTGACATGCAATGTAAAACTCTTTGAGATGTTGTAGGGGACATGTTTCTCCTTTGTATTTCTCAAATTTGGGCATCTCAAATTTTTGTGGGAATGGTTGCATTGTGATAGATTTGTCAAATGGATAGGGACAAATCTCTTTAAAAGAAAACTCCTTCTTGCCCCCATTTTGTAAACCTTGCACAATGCTCTTGAGCTCATTGAATTGTTGGGTGAAGTCTGGAGTATGCTGTGTGAAAAACGGGGGTACATAATCTCCGTCTCCTCCAAATTGTGTAGCTGAAAAGCCCGTGGAGGTCATACCAATGGTAGGAGGAGGTATATATTGATAGGCTCGTGATGTATTGTTTGTAGATGTTTTTTCCCCCATTGTTTGAAACAAAGATGAAGACAAAGGCATGGAAACTTTCCCTATGTCATTGACATTAGAACTTTCTCCTTGAGTCATTGTCATTTGAGTGCTATTATGTGTAGTATTGTTTGGCAAAGCACTTATGATATGTTGGATTTGTTCAGGTGTTAATTGGGGTATTGATGTAGTTGTTGATACAGGTGCTGATAATGGGAGGTTTTCTAATAGGACCCTTACTAGTGTCACATGATGATGCAACATTGGAGGTAGAATTTATGGCTACAGTAGTGGCAGCAGTGACTTTAGTGACATTTCTGGTAAGGAGTGTTTCATCAAAGTCAACATGAACTGTAACACCATTATGAATAAGATTTAAGAATATCTCATCACTGTTATGCAAAATGGCCTTCTCAACCATTTCCAAATTATATGGGTCTCAAAGGAAGTCAATCACTTGGGTGGGTCTTTCTTCTTGGTCTACTAATTTTGTTTCTTCTGCCACTTCTTCAGCTCATACCCCACTTCCATGAAAGTATTATGTGGCAAATGGGTTCTCCTCACGATTAACAGTTTTGAATGTTGTTTGCCTCATGTTTCTAGCTTGGGATCGAGTGACAACCATACAATGGTAGAAGAATGGAAGACAAGGAGATGTAAGGGATGAAATGGAGCAAAGATCTTTGATTGGATTTGATTGGATCTGATTGATTGATTGTTTTGGATTAAGGATTGATTTGATTGATTAGATAATTGATTTAAAGGTTTTTGGAACAAAACCTAAGCATGTCAAACCTTATGATGATACAAACAAAAAAGGATTTAAAGTAATACCTGTTCTACTTGAAGATGGACTTGTGATCTCAAGCAAAATGGGACATCACTAAGGGATTTAAATCACTTGAGACGGACTGATGGTCTACAAGCAATGTTGTGTTTGTTTGAGGATGAAGGTTTGTGATACTTTGATTAAGGTCTTTCAACCTAAAGATTTGATTTGATTTTTATCTAATGCCCCAAAGGAAGGATGACGATAGAAGAAATGGAAGAATGATCCAGAAGCCATGTGTTACCTAATCATATTGTTCAATGGTGACAAAAGATCTGTTGATTGAAAACTTGGCCATGAAATTGCAAACTTTGTTGTTGCAGAGGATTTTGTTAAGTTTTTCACGATGTTCAATCCCTTGTTTGATGGATGTTGCAATGTGTTGGTATTCCTTAGATTTACGGGTAGTTTATTTTTTCTCTCTAAGGACTAGAGATGTAGGAAGTTTAACCTTCTTATACTTCTTAAAACTAGTCATGTCATGAAAAAATGATTTTGGCCGAATGAATGAATGATCTAGGACAAATGGTTCTATGGTCTTGTAGAAGGTCAAATTTTGATTATCTCAGCCAATTTTAAAGCTCACTATTTTGAAGCGGAGACGACAGTCTCAGACGAAACTGATGATATTCATAGACGGTGATCTATGCAGATGGTAATCTGCGCACACGGCGGATCTAGAACGGAGATGGCCAACTGTGACTAAGACAATGTGTTGAAATTATGGGCAAATTTTTTATTTTCAGTCTAATTTTTGGCAAATTTGTTCAATGGCAAGAACTAATTTTTAGTGCAAGCAAACCATAAAATAATAGACACATGTCTCAAAAACAATCCAACAAGGGACAAAGCAACCTCGAGGGATACCAGCAAATGTGACATTAGGAAATTTTGCTTCAACTTTGTAATATTTTGTTTGTGTATATTCAAGTGACTCTTTCAATCCACTTATGTTTTTACTGGGTCTAGCACAATGAAGATAGTTCAAACAGTAGCTACCTTTGGAATTTGGATTTGCATGAAATATTATAGGCCCATTGCTTGGTATTCCTTCAGCTCACACAACATGTCACCCTCAAAAGGGCACCAGTGTTTTTGCCTTTTGCTAGGTATTGTTGCCATGCTACGAAGATCTCTTTTGCAACACAATACCCTCAGACACGTATGATAGGAATCTTGGGGGGAGAATCTTCCCTCCCCTTACACTATAATAGGTCACCATTAGGAGGTGAATCAGGTAGGCTACTAATTTATAGTTGCTAGCAAGATTTTGCGGCATCCCTGCAATCGGTTTGTATAGCGTGAGACACTTAAGTCTCTAGTTCAACCATGCCAGTATGATGAGGATATCCACTCAGTATGGACTACCATTGAACATGACCCACCTAAGCTTGAAGGGATAAAGAGAACCTTTGGGTCACATTTTATTTCTATACTGACTGAAAGGATTACCAGTTTGAGGTCATCCTCTAAAGGGGAAGCGCTCCCTCTAGACATGCCTCTCTAGAAGCTTGATTAAACTAATCTTTCTCTTCACCCAAGATCCATGAAGGTGAGGGGAGAGGATATGGCTATAGTTTAATCATAGCATCATGTAAATTAAGGGATCTAATCTAATGACAAAATAGCTCGAAAGAAGTGTTGAAAAACACTTCTCCAAACACACCAAAAAGATTTCATTCCAAATTGAACCTAATTAGAGAAACTAAGTATTTTCTACCTAAGCAAAAGACACAGCAGTATGATTAAGCAAGAAAGTTCAATTTGTTTCCCACACAACAAGAAGGAAAGCTTGTAAAGGTGTGTTAATTTTTATTTAAGTCATTCAAGAGTTATGAAGTTCATTCCCTTAAACATTCAAGATTGGGTGAGGTTTATTTTAAGAAACATTCATTCCAAGACAAATGGTTAAGCATACAAGTTAATTTAGATAATCTTTTAAAAATCATTCATGGAACCTGCATGAAACTAGTTAGTAGATTGAAACTTCTAATATTCCAAGAACACAAAACCCAGGAAAAAGTCACAGACGGTGCTCTGCGCAGATGACGATCTGCAGAAATGGTAACAGACCTACATAAATAGAAAAAGACAGACAGTTAGATTTTATTAAAAATAAATAGACTTATTAAAACTAAAAAATAACATTTTTATCAAATCACTCAGCTTTTAAGCCTTAAGAAATTTTGTTACTGTCAGAAACCCAAGAGTTAAAAATGTTGCAAATTGACAAAAAAAAGTTTAAACCACAGTTTTTATAAGTTGTTTTACATAGGCAGAGATGGTGAAGTATCTACACAGATGACCGAGTTGCACAGACAGCTGAGAAGCAGAGACAACAATCTGTGGAAATGGTGACTCTAGAGCGGAGATAGGTTTGCGTAAGAATTTTCTGAACTACAAAAAACCTGTAAGAAATGATAGAAAATAAGGGACGTGGGTCCCACTGGGCATGCCAAAATATATGTGATAAAACCTAACCTATTGGGAGCACGCTTAGACATGCAAACATTAGAGATATATCAAATAACTACACTAAATATGTCTAAAATCATAGTATCAAAAATAACAAGAGATCCATCACAACCTCCGATGATCCAAACAAGTGCACCCAAGCCTTGTTGATTTTCTCTTAGAGAGGTTTGTGGGTGTGCTCTCCCAACACAATATCTAAATTCCACTTGATTTGATAAATGAAACTAGAATGCAATTTAATGATGGATGAAGAGCTCAAGAACAAGTATGAGGAACTTGTCTCAAGCCTCCATCAAGAAAGATGAAAATACAAGAACTACACTAGGATGAAGATGCAATAAAAAATAAGCTAAGATTCATTCACCATGATTACCTAAGATGTAATTTCTAAATTATCTAAAGTATAAACACTCTAAAATTCTAGCACTAAACTAGCATGATAACAATGGATAAATGAGAGATGATTTGCTCTTGACAAAGGCCTCTATTTATATAGTTTTTGTAGAAGAGAGAGGGCTTGGATGAGGTGGAGCTCATGTGGCATCCACATAGGTGCCACATGAGGGACACATAAGTCATGCAAGAGGCCCACTTTTCTCACACATGTGTAAGCAACTTTGGATGTGAGGGATCAAAGTGTATTTAAAGTACACATGTGAAGGATTTGTATGAAGGTGTAAGAGGGTGTAAGAGTTTTGGACCAATGAAACACTTTTGGAAAGTGTAAAAAGGTGTCATCATATGTGTAAGAAATCTTGTTAGCACCAAATAAGGATTATTCAGAAAAGTCAATTTTTTAGAAATTTGTTGACACGTGTGAGCAAATAATTAGGACTAATTGGTGTAGGAATCAAGAAATTAACTTAATTAACCTTAGTTAATTAATAGATAGGTCTATTTGGTGAGAGTGATGGGAGGTAAGGTAGGATCTAGGTTCAAATTAGCTTAATCTAAATTTAAAATTTAGATTAATTTGGTTTAGTAGAATTTAAGTCATGTGAAGGAATAAATAAATAAAAAAAATTATTTAAAGGGAATCAATGAGGGAAAATGTATTAAATAAGATTTAATACATTAAAAGGGGTAGTATTTAGATTAAATTCAAATACTAAGGAAAGTGAATCATATTTAATTAAATAGATAGGAGAATATAACAAATATAATTATTTAAAATTAACTATAATGTTATGGGAATATTAATTAAATTAATATAAGGATGATTTTGGATGTCTACAAGGGTCAGATGAAAGTACCTCCATAGTGTATCTTTCAAACTATCCATCCTGACATCAAACCATCTATTCCATCGGCACCGGTTGGCCAGGTAAATGCCAATGACAAACCCATTCCACCCACAGAGTCACTGGAACGCTCGTGACCACTCTCCACCCAAGTGTCCCCAAGGTATGTGACTGAGGACAACAAATTTTGAGCATGATGTTACAAAAAAATGTCAGTTGAGTTTGACATATGTTTTATAACTTGATAAAGGGTATCTAAAACACTTATTAATTTTGGATAAAACAACGAAAAATAGTCTAGAAGTTGATGTACTATTGAACAAAGGATTTGGGTATTGTTACAAAATAAAGAAGAATTTGAGTGATCTCGGTAATTTATTACATCTATTATAACAGATTCAAACAAATTGACATATAACTTCAAAATATAACTTCAAGACATAACAATCATAATCATAGTCAAGATATAACTTCACCATTCAATTACATATACATGAGTAATAAATGTGTATATAAAAGGTGACACAATTATAACATAAAAATGAAAATGTTCTATATATAGAAAGCATCAAAAGTATCTCCATATAAAAATATGCCACATGCCATTTCAAAATGTCTACAAAATTAATATTTCAAGGTGTACAGTGTGGCATCTCTAAATGAACATAACTAAAACTACATCCTATGCCATAAGGGGATCATCAAAATGTAGCCTCTTTGAAGAAGTATTTGGCTCTAATTGATCTTGCATAAAAAATGAGTTCAATCCCAAGTTAGATTGCTTAGTTTATATGATTTGTACATATATTTAATTCATAATTCAAACATGATTTTAATTATAAATTATAACTTAATACAAACATATGTACTTGGCCTCTCGGTCACCTACCACAATCAGGTGTCCTAAGATAAGTCTTTGGTAGTGAATGGACAGTGCCACCAATACCAACTCCAACCTATAAATATATATTTGCAATAATGAGATTAGTAGAGTTGTGCAGGGGCCTAAGGTGCAACATAGAGTAATAAATTTACAAAATAGGATGATAGCATAATAAAATTACAAATTGATTGAACTAAAGTTAAAACTTACGTCCATTGATCCCTCCTCTTGAATAGTGGGCTGGGTCAAAAAAGATAGAAATGATTCTTGTGGGGCCTCCCTTGCACTACGAGTAACCTATGAGAATCAAAAAGTTAGTCAATTATATATAAATTTACTTCATCATAACAACCCTGGTTACAAAATACAAATAACAATATGTACAAATCTACATACAATCGGGCTATCACTCTGAATTGAGATGCCTGTGAGCCCAGGCTCCCAAACCTGTGTCAGGATATTGTCAAGAGCCACAGCCTATACAATAAAGTGCATGTAAAATATTTATTACTACACACAAGTAAAATACATATGCATGCATAATTAATCTTAAATAATTAATTACCTTTTCTTTTTCGACACATGATGAAGGAACCCCCTCGTGCCCCCTACTGACATCAGCTGAGACATACAAGAGTATAGTAAGATGACAATATATTAGTAAATGTATGAATTTTATTGCTCTAATTGATAGAGATTTAAGCATGTACACCAAACAATATAAAAAAACTAATGGGTACATAATTTATAATATACCACATAGATGTCAAGGCCAAATGAAATGACTAAAAGTGTGGAGTCATCCACCTTTCTCAACTCCTCCTCTGTCATTGAATGAGCATAAATGGACCAAATATATATACATAAGTGCATGGAGTCATTAAAACTAATCTAAATAAATAAATTATTTTTAAATTAAATAAGTCATGTGACAAATTTATTTATAATATTTATTCTTACCATAGAAACAGGACTCCATGGCTCTATATACCCCTCCTCAGCACTCTCATGAGATGCAAATGCTCCATGAGGTGTTGTAGCCTCTGTAGCTATGTCTCTTATGTCCTCCTCATCAATAACATACTGATATGTATCAACATCAGTAAGTGGTCTGAGGCACAAATTATTGCACATAATGAAAGTATGGGGCACACATACATGTGAACTACAGCTAGATGTCGATGCACCAACATCATCCACAACAGGAGGCAACAATGTCCTAGTCTATATGATCAACTGATCACTCAACATGTGAATGGCCCTAATACTTTGTGAAGTAGCCTTTGCAATGATATCGGGATGCTACACTAGAGGAGGGGGTGCAACATCAGTGGGGGGACAAAGGTAGTGGCCTTTTTGTGCTGGGAAAATGGCCTAGTCTGAGGAGCTCCTCTGCCTACACCCATGTTGGGCCTCATGCTCCAATAATTAACATTGTGACCAAGCACAAACTCAACATACAATTTTTTATGAAATAGAAATGGAGCTCCAAATTTCTATGGGGTGGTTTATCAAAAACCATCCACCAGTGATCCCAAAACTGTGTGCACATTACTTCATTTGTACACCATTTTATTGATAATTTAGGCTTTTGGGGGTCAAATTTTAATCTGGTTTTAGGATTAACAAAAAGGGAGGCTATATCTTCCTTAGTTATATTAAGGGCCACAACCCCATCATGGTCAAGCCCATCATCAAATTGGGTGTGCATATCATCATGCCAATGAAGAGCAACATTATATTGCTGTATAAGGGTGTCAATGTTTTCAATAATGGTATTTAGGGTGGCAAGCATAGGAGCTAACATAGGTATATTCTGATACATGTTTTTGAATCCCCGTATAGTGTTCAAATTCTCTTGTATCAAATCGTCTAAAGATTGAGGGTTATGAAGTGGTTCTGGATTGTTTTGGGGATCATTATTTGGTGGGGGAGGGTTATTATCTTCATTGCTATCAGCCATGCCTGATTAAATAATATACAAATATAAATTTCAAATTGATTTCATATATTATTAAAAAAATCAATACAAAACCCCATTTTAACCAAAAAAACTACATTTAACATGAAAATGAAAGAAATTAATCAAGATATAGCAAGAATTTACTTACCAAATAAACTGGAGAGTTGAATTTGTTGTTGGAGAAATCAGGTACCAGAAAAAATCATGTATAGGATATTTAGAGCCATTTTCCAAACCCAAAATGATGAGAGAAATGAGGAAAGTGGCTCGGGGGTTTTGATTTATGCCACAAGTTTCAGGTACCCAAAAAAATCATGTACCCGATTTGGCTTGTGCTTTGGTGTTAGGTTTGCCCAGGTGTACTGACACCCAAGCCTACTAAAAATTCAACAAACATTTTCATGCACTTTTGGACGAGTGAAAAGTGGATTTTTTCACATCGCCACTTTTTGTCCCCTCATGATCTTGCACATACCCATGCATGTATACTTATAACTGAGAATTCAATGTAGATGTCTCTTTGAACTGGTAATTTAATCACTTCACCATTAGTTCTACATACTGTGACATCAGTTTATGGTTATAGCCGTGGCATTCAAACTGTCAGGTAATCAATTTCTGATGAGTGCTTTTTCAATTTATAAAACCTTATAAAATTTGAAAAGAAATCAAAATCAAATCTGATTGGCTACATTAAATCATATTACAGCTACTTTTTCCTTCTATCAAAATCCCTGCAATCTAATTGGTCAGCAACTGTCCATGATGGCACTTCACAAAAGTCTTTATTAAACTCTGGTTAACTTCTAGCAACCTACCAACTAAGTGGTCTCCTTGTCACTTAATGTTTTTTCCAACTATAGTTTCTTCAAGAGACTTAGCGACTACCATTAGATAAAAATCTTGATCAACGGTTGGCGTGATGTTTCTTAATCTCTTAACTTAACCCTTCATCTTACAGAGACACTGCGACAAAGCATTTTCTTAACTGTCCATAACCTTAGGTTGCATCTAGAGACTCAGTGACTGTGGAATCTATATATTGCTGGATCATTTCCTTAACTCATGTTTAATCTGGAGAAAATGTGACTAAACATATTAGTCTCTTAATTGGGTGATTACATTATCTTTTTAATTTGTATTTGGAGACAATGCAACTACCATTGATCTCACTTTTCTCAACATTTGATGGTTGTCGCTAAGTTTCATAATCCTTATGACAAACCCTAATATTTCATGAGACTTAGTGACAAATGGACACATGTCTTATTTTTCCTCTTATCTCTTAATCACTAGATACCTTTTGACTTTTCAATTTTATCAAGCGATCACATGACTACCGTTAGATTATATCTAAAATCCACAGTTATCATTGAATCTCTTAATCTTTAACTTAACTCATATTTCATCCCAAGACTTAGCGACAACACTATTATTTAATCTGACATCTAACCCTTGGTTTATCTAGAGACTTAGCTACCATTGAATCTCCATGTCACATAATAATTTCTAAACCACGGTTACAATTAGGAGACTTCCTGACTACCGTTTGATTATGTCTCTAATCAATGGTTGTCACTAAATCTCTATTTCTTTCACTTAACTCACTTTTGATCATGAGACCTGGCGACAACACTAAAATTTTAACTCATAACCATAGGTTACATAAGGAGATAGCACGACTGAGTAATCTCAAAGTCACCTTATAAAATTTCTAACTCTTCTTTCATCAGGAGACAATGCAACTACCGTCAGATCATATCTAAGATCAATGGTCTGCGCTAGGTCTCATAACCATTTCAACATATTCTATTTCATTAGGAGACTACGTGACCAAAGATTTTCACCAAGTCTCCAGATCATAAAGAATATTCATTTTTTTCTTATGAGACTTAGCAACTAAGAAATAAGCACATGCAAATAAACTCAAACTTAAGTCATGAAAAAGGTAACGTAGAAATAGAACTAGACTAAGAATTTTAGTACTTTTTGCAATTTCAAATGAAAAATGACTTAAGGGCTTAGGGTTTTTCCATTTTATAAAGAAATTTAGGCTAAAGCCTAATTTGCAGAGGTATGTGAATAATTTCAGACATAATTTCAAGCTTCTGGGCATAAGAATGATAGGCATCATCAAAATTTTAAAGGGAAAACTCCAAAACATGAAATACAACCAATAGTGGCTCTATTTGAGGAT
The DNA here is from genome assembly GCA_018584345.1 of Thuja plicata. Classification (NCBI taxonomy): domain Eukaryota; kingdom Viridiplantae; phylum Streptophyta; class Pinopsida; order Cupressales; family Cupressaceae; genus Thuja; species Thuja plicata. The sequence goes on from MU223903.1 coordinate 570,618, forward strand.
GGCTAAACATAGTTTATTGCAAAGAATCTCAGAATCTCTAGTTGCATACCTCTTATTGATGCAGACTAAACTACTACTTAAGGGAAACACACAACTGAAAGGAACTATATACAATATAATAGATACTTATTTGTGCCTAAAACTTTGTTTTTCAATTGAAGAAGGGTTTTAGAAATTGCCCATGCACTGAAAACTCAAAATATTCTCCATCCATGTTCTTCAGTAAATAGGAATCTTTTCCAAAGCTTTGTGAAAAAACAAATGGCCCAAGCCATAAAGATTCAAATTTTTAATGCTTTCCTTTATCTTCTGATCTCACATTCCACTGAAGAACTAGGTCATCTGGTTGGAAATTTCTATCAGTAGCCCTTCTCTCAAATAGATATTTCATCTTCTATTGTAATTTAATGTTTTCCTTCTAGCTATCTCTTCTTGTCTCATCCAACTCTGCCAATTGAATCATTCTATTCTGCATACTGTCACAAACATCTAACTGCTCTTCTTGCATGAACTGATATAATGGTAATAGATTGTTTATAGGAATATTTTACTGTAAACCATATACCAATTCATATGGTGACTTACCAATGGCCTTCTTAACTATTATTCTATCAGCCCAGAGTGCTAACCTTAGTTTGGTATGCCATGCTCTTTTGTTCTTTTCAAGAGTCTTTTCCAATATCTTCAGTATACTTTTGTTACTAGATTCAACTTGTCCATTCACTTGTGGGTGGTATGGGGATGATTATGAAATTATGATCCCATACTTCTCACAGAAATCTATTATCTCTTCTGAACTAAAACACATGGTATTATCCATTACTAACTTTGAAGGTACACCAAATCTAGTCAGAATATTCTCCAATAGAAATTCAGTGACTACCTTGTTGCATTTTTTGTAGGAATGGTTTCAATCAACTTTGTGAAATAATCAGTGGCTACCAGTATCCAACTATGTCCTACACTAGATTTTTCTGTAAATTCACCAATAAAATCAATTCCCCACATGGAAAAAGGGGCTTTAGCACTTACTGGGTTTAACAATAGGGCTCCTGAAAATTTGAGCTTATTTGAGAACATTTGACAAGGTTCACATTTTCTGACATATGCATATATATCTTTAAATAAGTAAAGCCAATAGTATCTAGCCCTTAAAATATTGTGGGCAGTGGTCTTGGCCAAAAAGTGACCTCTACACTCCCATGATTGCATCTCACTTAAAACTTTCTCAGATTGGCTTTGATCTAAACATAGAAACAACACACCATTTCTGTCTTTCCAATATAAGTCTCCTTTGACTAAGGTGTATTTTTAGGCCTGCAATCTGAGACTTCTCTTTTGATTGTCAGTCATAGCATTAGGACACTTGGCATTCTTTAAAAAGTACACAATATCATAACATAATGGTTGTCTTTCTATACTTGTAACTGTCTGATCATGTGTCTCTATATCATTCACTTGTACTAAATCCAAGTTATCCTCTATCATTAGTTTGGCTAAACCCTGGCCTCTTATCAACTTTGTGATGTGAATTTCGAGATTAAATTCCTGAATTCAATTTATCCACTTACACCTCTTACTAGTCACTTCTGACTGAGTAAGAATATCCTTTACTACTGAGTTAGGGACATATGATTGCACCTTAGCACAGACCGAATATGGTCCGAAATATTCTACTGCTTTTACTAAAGCATTTCCTGCTTCTCCATCATCTCATAATTTAGCTCTGGAGCTTGGAGAAATTTACTATAAAAGGCTATTGGATGCTCAAATCCTTCTTCATCTTTTTGTAGTAAAATGACAACAATTGTTTGATAAGATGAAAATGAAAACAAAGAAAAAGGCTTACTATAATTAGGTGATTTTAGAATAGGATCCTCTTACACTACCTTCTTTATTCTCTCAAATGTAATTTGAGCTTCTTCATTCTAGTTAAATTTTGCATCTTTTTTCACCAACTTTATGATAGGTTTGACAATTTTTGCAAAATTTGCTATAAATCTTCTGACAAAATTTATCTTTCCTAAGAAAGATTGAACTCCCTTTAAGTTTTTTGGAGCAATGAACTTCTGGATTGATTCTATTATTTCTGGGTCTATTCTTACTCCATCTTTAGACACTATGTGTCCCAACAACTTTCCCTCCTGTACTGCAAAGTGACATTTCTTAAGATTTAAAGAAACACCATATTCTAAAGCTTTGTTGAACATTTTACCCAGGTGTTCACAATGATCCTTAGCTTTCTTACAGTATGTAGTTAAATCATCTTGATAAATGACCATGAACAAGTCAATAAATTCCTTAAAAGCAACATCCATGGCCCTCTAAAAAGTTTCTCATGCATTTATCAATCCAAATGGCATTTTGATATAAACATAAGTTCTCCAAGGAGTGGTAAATGCAGTCTTGTATTGCTTTGATTCTTTTACTAAAACTTCGTTGTAGCCTGAGAAACCATCCATCATTGATAGAAACTCACAACTAGTCACTTTATGTAAAATTGCCTCCATGTTGGGTAAAGAGTAATTATCTTTTATTGAGGCAATATTCAAATTTCTGAAATCCACACATAACTTGATGTCACCATTCTTTTTTCTTACTGGTACCAAATTTGAAAGCCTTGTTGAGTGTCTGATAGGCTAGATAATCACAACATCTTATAACTTCATCAACTCTTGCTACATCTTAGGAGCCAGCAAAGGATTAATAAGCCTTTGTTTTTTCCTAAATGGTTTCACCTCTGATTTTAGTGGGATCTCATATTGGAAAATGTCTTCCCTATAGGCCTTCAGATCCTCATATGACCATGCAAAAACATGCTTATATTTTCTCAATAATTTAATTAAATTTTTTCTTATATGGGAATCTAAACCTTTTCAAATATAAACAACTTGAGGACTAATTTCTGATCCTAAATTAATTTCCTCCAAGTCCTCAATCTTAGCATTGCTTATCTTTGTCAAATGATCATTTTGACTACCGAACAATGCTTCACATTCAACCAGACCCTTAGGAATATGATTGGAAATTAATTGGACAACCTCATTTCCTAAGACATAATCTTTACCATTATTGTTCTCAAGTAAGCTACTGCAATCTATGTACTGATTCTCATAATGCTCTAGACACTGAATGAATCTTAGAATATCTTGGTCATCCTGAAAAACTTGCTAGTTGTATATACTATCTTGAACAACTGGTCTTGTTTTTACTTCAAGTATTGATACCCCATGTGAGGTCTGATCATCAGTTTTCAGAGCTACATTTGCTAAAAAATATGCCATTATATTTTTTGACCTTTCTATCCAACTTATATCAAAGGAATCAAACATTTCAATTTGATCCCAAATAGCATATTTATACATCTTTAATCTATAATTTTTTATTGCATATTTGGATCTTATTTGGGCTACCACTAATTCAGAATCACCATAAACTTTTAAACATTTTATTCCATGTTTGATGGCAATTTCTAGCCCTAAAGATAAAGCCTCATACTTCACTATATTATTTGTACACTGAAAGGCTAGTAAAAAATAATATTTGAAAGTTGTACCTGATGGAGACACAAGTAGTACAACAACTCCTAATCCTTCTTTTGAGAAAGCTCCATCAAAATACATTTTCGACAATCCATCACCTTGTACAGTTAATTCTTTAACCAGAGGATCAATATTTTCACTCTGGTCATGATGATCACTCCTTTGTACTATGAAATTCCCCGTATCCACATCAATACAGTAATTAATGTTAGTGTCTTCATACCATTCAATCATGTGAGGATTCCTACCTTATCTTGACACTTTAACATTATTTACAACAATTTTAAAAGTAGCATATGATAAATCACTTTGTATACTACCTCCCATTGAAGCACTCCATTTTCTGGATAGTAACATCCCATAATGTAGTGGTATGTCAACAAAAAGAACATTCATAGTTAAAACACATCAGGATACACTATTAATTTGTAAGGCATGGCTTCAATAGTACCAATAATAGGGACTTCCCTAGAATCCATTGCCTCACATATCCCATGAGGAGTGTCCACTTGTAATCCCATAGAATTCATAATTTCTACTGGCATGACAGTGTTTGATGCTCCTGAATCAATCATACAGTTCTTAATCATCCTTCCATTGATTACCAGTGTTAGAAAGAATGGGTCAACAACCTTAGGGGAAGTAGTTGTGTTCAAGAAAATATGAGGAATCTCAGAAATCATTACTTTAGCTTCCTTCCCTTTTTTATTTGGTCTCTTATCAACATTTTTTGGACTTTTAAATTTCAATGTAGGCACATTGTTCAACAATGATAGAACCTTTTCTTTATGCTCCTTGATCCTCATCATTTCAAAAAATGGCACTTTTACTGTCATTTGATACAAACAGTGGCCCATATCTACTGGAGTATACTTTGTATCTGAGGACTTTGGTTTTTCAACAATAATGTTATTTTCCTCAATCTGTATGTTCAAATTTGGTTCTTCTTTCTTAAATTTTTTGTTTTCTACCTTAAGAGAGGAAGTACTTGTTTCTTTTACCTTTTCTTTTCCTTATTGCACAACAATAGGATCTACGGGTTTAGTTACAATCTTGACCTTAGGTTTGTTTGCATTTTCCCCAGGTCCATCTTTCTTTTGTATATATTTGGTGTCTATTTTTTTTTTTTTATAAATACACTAGATGGCTGACTACCATTACCACCAACTCCTTTATTTCTTAAGTGATAATTGCTTCTTTCTTTGTTCACCAGATCTGCAGTAATTCTTGTTTTTTCTTCATCTGAAACTTTTTAGACTAATGGGAGGTCTTGATTATTTTGTGCATAACATCTTACATGGTCATCTATTTCTTCTATTTTACTGTCTGATAAAACTTGTTGATGACTGACTTCTACATTTCCTTGTGAACTATATATATCATGATTTTCAATTTCATTATCTAAGTCTACATCATGACATGAATATGCATTTGTCATATTATAATCACATTGTTCACTTTCTTCATTCCCTTGTTCTTCATTTGCTTTTAGATCTAAGGAAACAATACAGAAATGAGAATTATGTGGGGCCTCACAAGCCTCACACCAGAAATCATCATTGCACAAATGAACAACATTTTTATGTAAAGGGTCTGGAGTTCTATTCTCAATTTTTTCTTTTCTAGGTTGAGCAATAGGCTTTCCATCCTTAAACTGAGTTCCATAAGGATGATTTTGCATTCTATTCTGAGAATTATAAGTGTTATTATAGGAAGGCCTATTATTTTGAGGAGCCCTATAATCATTATATTCTAGTTCCTTTATGTTACTCCTACTGAATCATGAATCATCTCTCCTATTCAATTTACAAGACACCCTTTTGTTCATCTCAATATTTACTGCTATCTTGTAAGCATCATTGAGGGTTCTATGGTTTTTATCCCTAAGAGCATAACCTATTTTAGAATCAAAAGCATTTAAATAGGTTGCTAGACATACCTCTTCATCTAGCCTTATTTTCTGAAACAATTTATGCATAGCTCTTTGGAATCTGGTATTGAACTCAGTGTCCTCTTCATTATAGTTCTTTTTGATGTTATTGAACTTGTTCAACAAGAAACCTTTATTTGTCTTATCACCATATTGATCTTTAAATAACTCAATTAGCTCATCTATGGAAGAAAAAGTGCCATTAGAAAGACTTATGAACCATTCTCTAGCATCCTCTACTAGAGACTGAAAAAAAGCTTCATCAACACATCTTCATGAGTGATATTCAAATCATCAACACAATCAATGAATTTTCTTAAATGTACTTCATAAGAGATGACATTATTACCTGGAAATTTTAGGAGCTTTTCTCCTACATCACCCACATCTTTTTGAAATGCATTTGGGTATCTAGGAATGCCAATAAAATTAAATTGCTTATACCTTTCAGTATGCAATGGTTTCCTTTGGAAATTATTAATCTCTTTGAAAGTACTAGCTTTTGTTTTGGAAGATGTTGTGTTCTCAGTTCTAGCATAAGAATATTTGGAAGACTGCAAAAAAACTATTTTCTTTTTCATTTCTATTGTTGCAGCTTCCATCTGTGCCTTTTCTAACATCTTTTCCATGGTTTCTTTTTCTATTCGTATTCTTTCAAGATCAATATCCAATTTGGACATTTTCTCTATTAAGGCCTTCTGAACTTTAGGTTCTTCAGGTTTGCTTTCAGTGATCTTTTGTTTACCTTTGTCCTTAACATTTTGTGAACTAGAAGCTCTATGAGTAGTGGGTATTTCATGGTCCTTTTGAGACCTCTCAGTATTTCTTGTACTTTGATGCCTCAAGGATCTTCTTTTGATTCTGTCAACATGCTTATGGTCATGTTTTTTTCTTTCTAAGTTCTTTTTCCCTTTTCATTTGTTGAATAAGGGAAAGATGTTTCATGATGAGTCTTGCTTCCTTAGCAAGTACATCAGAAGAAACTTCCTCGGAATCTGAATTGATTGTATCTATTCCTTCTCTCTCACTACAAGTGTTGGTAACTGTATAGGTGTCTAGTCCAATACTTGGGGCTTGGGCTTCTAAATACTCTAAGGCACTTTCTTCTTGACTAGACTGGTTGTTAATTTCCCTTCTAGTACTACTCTCTTCACTTATTGGAGGAGAATCATTGACACTTGCTTGGTTTTTCTTCTTCCTCCAAGACAAACTATTTTTTGAAGTAGTGGGAATCCCACCATCTAATGCAACTTATAGATTATTTCTCATTTTAGACCTAGTATTCATATTGAAAATGTGTCATTTAAAACTGATCACAAAGATTTCACTTCTAGAGTCACCACCCAAATTTTGGGATTAATGAATACTATTATAATGACTTAAGAAACTTCTAGTTATAAACTTGATTTACATTTTGAAACTTATAGATTATTTATAGAATTCTTTTCAATTATTACACCAAATTCCCCAATGGAGTCACCAATTTGTTAACTCTTTTTCTTCCAGTATAACCTTAAAATGATAGTATACTTATATACTTGAATGCAAAATCCTTTCTATGTAAGGGAAAGGATAATGGAGGAGGTATTTGATAACACTGGGGATACCTATTATCATCTCCTTCTTTTTTGAGTTCCATAGGCTCAGGCAGGTATTACCTATAATAGATTATTGATTCTTTAATCAATATACCTAGTAGACTAGTTCATTCACTAGATTGTTACTTCTAACCTCACTGTAACAACTTATAAAATACCTTGGAGATTACATTGATTAATTTAAAATAGAGTACTATAAGCCAGGCTATGGTCTTGATAACATAAAATAATGAGATAAGGATTTTCATCCTTCTTCCTTTCGATTTTAGGAGGGGAAACCTAATGATCCTCTCTTCAAGAAATAAAAAAAATGAACTATACCCTAAGAATACAATCACTTGATTGGAATTATTTGTTTTATAGTGTATGTGATTAAGTAATTTGAAAATATTGGATTGTATATCAATTACTTAGCAAACATAAAACCAGTGCCTAGTCCTTGGGCTATGAGTCAATATATTGTAAAAATCCATAGTATGGTAATCAGTAAAACATTTGCAACAAAGATAGAATACCTTATATACTATCCTCTTACTACAACTTTATCATCAAATCATCAAACTAATGTTATGTTCCCTGGGGTTACTTGAAATAGTTTTAATCCTTCCTTGAAGGAACTTACAAGCAATTGCATAATCACCTTATGATCAGTGTGCTTAAATGCCTTACAGATAAACACACAAGAACTATAACAGAAATGTAAAGAGACAATTCAGATGTAGAAACAAGATTGCAAAATATTTGTATTGATGTCTTAAAGCTTCAAATACATATAGATAGACAAAATAGTACAAAGGTTCAGACACAATTTTAGTCTGTCTTGTAATTCTATTAAAATTTCCAACTCTCCTCCAAAAGGTTACAATTACATATATATAGTCTCAAATCATCTTGGAATCATTAAGAAAAGGATGCAACAAGCTTCAGATGATTTCCAGACCTAACCCTAAAAACATAGAAAAGACAAAAAACAAGAATGACCCAAGCGGTGGAAGGACAAAAATGAGGAATGAAATTTGATCTTGCTTCTTTGTCTTCTTGTGGATGTCGACACCTTTGTCTGCATATGTTCAGGATAGTATTTGATAGTTGTAATAAGATTTAGTGACCACCAATATGACTAACTTACAATAATCTCTTCAAGATTACTAACCTTCCTATGCTCATATACCAGGTGCCATGTATCCTTCATTCTTCATCAATGACATCTAAGTCAACTGTGATAGGCTTCTTTTTCTTAGGCTTTGTCATGATATCCCATGTAGTCACATCTTCCTCCTTAGGCCACTCAAAATTATGAATACTTTCTAGTTGAGCTTTCTGCCTTTCCCACCTAGCATCTATTATGCTTTTAACATCGGTAATGAACTTATTGCAATCTATTTCTACCTTTATTGCCTCATCCAGAAGTTTTTTGAATCTTTCCATATCCAATTCTCCCTGATCAGAGACATAAATATCTTTAATGGGAAGGAAACTATCAAATTATGATCCCCATATGGTGCAGGAGCACACCTAACTGAACCCCTACCTCCTTATTTCTAGCATGTAATGACTCTAGCCAAGTCAAGAGAGTGTGTGTGGACCTTAGAAGGTCATTTGTTTTATTTCCCTAAGATGGATATGACTAGGTCAATCCATGTCTAGATAGGTTTCTTAGTTGGTTACCTTTAGTTGTGTGTGTTTGAGGTAGTTGGTAAGCCTCTGGAAATCCAACCAAGGCATCAGAAACTTTGGATAAGCTACTTGGAATCACTGGCACTTGACATACACTGGTGCCTAGAAACTCGGCCTACATTGCCTAGAAACTCGACCTACATTGCCTAGCAACTCATCCTACATTGCCTAGCAAATTGTCCTACATTTCCTAGCATCTTGGCCTACATTTGTGCCTAGCAATTCAGCCTACATTGCCTAGCAACTTGACCTACATTTCCTAGCAACTCAGCCTACATTTCCTAGTAGCTTGGCCTACATTTGTTCCTAGCAACTTGACCTACATTGTTCCTAGCAGCTCAGCCTACATTTGTGCCTAGCAAGTCGACCTACATTTGTGCCTAGAAACTTGGCCAACACTAGAGCTCAAGTTTCTTTACTATTACTCAGCAATATGCAGTCGTAACAGCCCATGAAAAGTGGATCTTGTCTTTTATGGATAGTATGACTAGTGTAACAGTTCCTGAAGATATTCTTGTGAAAGAGTGGACCGTTAGGGTTGTTTCCTATGAGAGGATGGTTACTAATAACATCTAGAGCATTCATTTTTGGAGATCTAGAGAAGGTAGAGATTGTAGAAGAAAAGAGAAGCTATAGGAAATCAAAGAGTTGTAGATTATTGTACAGTTTGGTTTTGTTTCCAGTAATGAGAAGTTGTAGATAGTGTGTTTAGTGGATATCAAACTTCTTTGTTCATTTTGCATGCAAGTATATTAGTTACTTTATTTTCTATTTTGCAAGCTATTAGTTCTTCACCCGTTCTGGGTTGTAAGTAGTAATGGCCCCTCGAGACTCCTAAATCCATGGTGAGAGTCATGTGTTTGGATGGAACTCGAGAGGATCCCTTGTACATAGTTTCCTTTCTATTTTTTTTAGGAGTAGTAACAGGTGTGAATCTGGAGATCTTACCCTAAGCAAGCTTGGAAATAGTCTGGCTGGGGAAGAGAATGAGAACAATGTTCTGAAAACATTGGTTGAATGAATCTATTTGTGTAGGTTTAGTAAGGAGGAGATGAAAAGCATTTTGATGGGGACTGAGTCTTGAAGAGGAGGTAAAGTTGAGAGTGACTTACCTTAGTTTAGGGTTGTGAACACCCTAAGGGATCTAGGAAAATGATCTCAGAACAGAGCCAAGATGGTTCTGAAGACTTCTATCCACATCACACTGGTATCAAAGCCCTAAAAGATTTGGGCATGTATTGTTTGGATGTTATCTATAGAAACGTCTATCAACTCATCCAAGATGGTGACCAATGTGGAAATCACAAAAGACGTGGAAGAGAAAAAGGAGGAGAATAGAATCCTGAAGGAATAGTTAGTTGAAATGATGAAGAATTTGGAAGAAGTGTAGCTTAGGAATGCAATAGTCAGTGAATAGATGAGAGAAGCTGATGGAAAGGGTAAAGTAGTGGCAAACAAAAACATTATTCCAAAGCCAGACCCTGTGCTTCAAGAAGAGCCATTCTTGAAAGCAATGAAAGCAATGAGTGGTAAGTCCTTAGAAGGTGTGCATCTATTTAGTGGCAAGATGGAACCAAAATTAATCATGGAATGGATAGAAGGTCTTGAAAATCACTTTGACTGTGATAATGTGACTGAAGCTCAGAAAGTAAGAATAGCCAAGAAAAGGTTGAGAGGAAATTCTCTCACTTAGTTGAAGTTTGTCCAAGATGAGAGGGAAAAAGACGAAAAGAACCCCACAACCAGTTGGAAAGGTATGGTGGCCAAGATGAAGGAAACTTATCTTCCTGATGATTATGAAGTGAAGTTGCAGAGGAAGAGGAAGAGATAGCAGAGGTCATAAAGGAGGATATGGAGGAAGAAATTAGAGTGAGTCCAAACACACTATGAATCAAGGAGAATCCAGTAACACAAGAGGTGGTCACAACCATGGAAGAGGTTCAAATAGTAGTTCAAGAGGAAGAACTAATAACCAAGGGAGAGGATCTTATTTCTCTTTAATTAAGTGTTACAACTATCAGCAATTTGGACATCCTACATATCAGTGTCCTGAAAAAGGTTCTACTTCTCAAGGAGGTGGAAAAGAGTTAACTATGTCCAAGAAGAATCAAGTTGCAGTAGCAAGCCATCTTAGGTACCATTAGAATCAGAAGAAGGTGAGAATCTCATGATAAGGAGGACCTTGATCAGAGAACCAAGAAAAGAAGAACAAAGCCAAAGGAGAGCACTCTTTAGAGTGAAGTGCAAGATTATAGGGAAGGTGTGTAGAGTCATTATTGATTCAGGCTCAACTAATATTATCATTAGTGAAGAGGCAGCTAGCAAATTAAATTTGAAAAGGATTCCACATGAAAACCCATACAAGGTTACATGGCTCAACAAAGGACAACATGTGTTTGTAGCAGAACAAGCATGGGTAGAATTCACCATTGGAAAGTATAAAGATATAGTTCTATGTGACATTCTTCCCATGGATGCATGTCATCTTCTACTTGGAAGGCCATGGAAATTTGATAGCCAAGCCATGCATGATGGAACCAAGAATGCATACTCATTCAAGAAAGATGGAGTGACTTTCAAAATTCAGTCACTAATAGAAGAAGAAGAGGTGAAAACATCAAGTCCAAGTGTGCTCATGGTTGGCGAGAAGGAGTTCTTGAAGACTCTAGAAGAAGGAGAGGGAGTTGGTTTTTCTTTAGTATTGAAGCCAAAAGATGAAGCTGCTATCAAAGAATCAGAAATACCGAATGAGGTAAAAGAAATATTTGAAGAGTATAGAGATATTGTGAATGATGGCCAGCCCACTCCCCTACCCCCCAAGAGACTTGTTAGAAACAAGATTGACTTCATACCAGGAGCTACCTTACCCAACAAAGCTACCTATAAGATGACCCCTCAACAGAATGAGGAAATAGCCAAGCAAATTAGAGAGCTATTAGACCAAGGCCTAATTAGAAAGAGCATAAGCCCACGTGCAGCCCCTACTATTTTAGCACCTAAGAAAGGAGGATCTTGGAGAATTTGTACTAATTCTAGAGCCATTAATAGAATCACCATTAGGTATAGGTTCCCAATACCTAGAATTGAAGACCTAATGGACTGTTCAGGAGAGGCAAAGTACTTCAACAAGATTGATCTTAAGAGCGGCTACCACCAAATCAGAATTAATGAAGGAGATGAATGGAAGACAACCTCCAAAAATATAGAAGGTTTGTATGAATGGATAGTAATGCCATTTGGTTTGTCTAATGCTCCCTCAACTTTTATGAGGCTGATGAATGAGGTATTGGTAGAATGCATTGGTAAATTTGTTGTTGTCTACCTAGATGATATTTTAGTTTTCAGCAAAACTAAGGAGGAGCATATTAGGCATTTGAAATTTGTTTTCAAGAAGTTGCATGATGAAAAGCTAATGATCAATTTGGAGAAGTGTGACTTCATGAAGCAGGAGCTGGTGTATCTCAGTTTTTTTTTGTCACAAGGTAACCTAAAAATGGATCAAGAAAAGGTCGATGCCATTTTAAGTTGGCCTACTCCCAAGGCTACCACTGAGGTGAGAAGTTTCCATGGTTTAGATCAGTATTATAGAAAGTTCATTAGACATTTTAGTGGGATTTGTGTACCCATGTTAGACACCATTAGAGGTGGGATGAAGACAAAGTTTCAATGGAAACCACAAGCTGACAAAGGGTTTGAAACATTCAAGGAGAAGATCACAGAGTTGCCTACTCTAGTTCTTCCAAGATTTGATAAGATTTTTATAGTAGAATATGATGCAAGTAACGTGGCCATTGGGGCTGTCCTAAGACAAGAAGGAAGACCAGTAGCTTTCCATTATGAGAAGCTAAATGATGAGAAGTACTCCTCTTATGACTTAGAGTTGTATGCTCTAGTCCAAGCACTCAAGAAGTGGAGGCACTACTTGCTGCCAAAGGAGTTCATAGTATATACTAATAACCAAGCTCTCAGCTCCCTTAACTCTCAAGACAAACTTAGCAGCAAACACATGAAGTGGGTGGAGTATCTACAAGCCTACACTTTCAATATCAAGCATAAAAAGGTAGTACAGAACAAGGTTGTTGATGCATTGAGTAGAAGGATGCTCACAGTCCAAGAAGTTCAGCAACAAAGAATAGGTATTGATAGCTTCAAAAACCAATATGCTGAAGATGAAGATTTTGCCCAAATCTACAAGGTATGCAAGGAGTTCCAAAACAACTTTCATCATGAGTTTTCTGAATACTTTGTAGAATGATTTTATGTTTAAAGGAGGTCAACTTTGAGTTCCTAAAGGGTTTATGAGAGAGAATTTGATTCAAGAAAAACATAATGGAGCACTTAGTGGTCATTTTGGAGTCAGTAAGACTTAAGAGCTAGTCACTAGGTTCTATTTTTTACCTAGAATGAATAGAGATGTTAGACAGTATGTTGAGAGTTTTGTAGTGTGTCAAAAAGAAAAGGGCACATCTTCTAATGTAGGTCTTTATCAGCCACTTCCAATCCCAACCAGACTGTGGGAATGCATAAGCATGGATTTTGTAGTTGGTTTGCCAAGAACAAGGTAGGGATATGATAGTATTTTTGTTGTAGTGGACAGATTTAGTAAGATGACACATTTTATAGCTTGCAAGACTATTCATGATGCTTGTAACATTACTTAGCTATTTTTTAATGGAGTGGTGAGGATACATGGACTCCCACTCAGCATTGTTTCAGATAGATACATAAAATTCATGAGCCATTTTTGGAAGACCTTATGGAAAAGCCTCGACACTAACTTGTCTTTTGGATCTACCTACCATCCACTGACAGATGGCCAAACAGAGGTAGTCAATAGAGGTCTTGGTAACTTGTTGAGATGCATCACAAAGGAGTATGGTCAAGCATGGGACCAACTCATTGGGCAAGTTGAATATGCATATAATGATACAGTGAATAGATCAACTGGTAAGAGTCCTTTTGAAATTGTTTATGGATTTCACCCAAGAGGAATTTTTGAACTCAGAGAATTGAAGGAAGGAATGCATGGTAGTGGATATGCTGAGCAATTTTCTCATTCAATGAGGGAAGTACATGAAAGTGTGAGAAATAATTTGATTGAGAATGCTGAAAAGGTAAAGCAAAAGGTGGATGCAACAAATAGGGATGTTTAGTTTCAAATTGGAGACTTTGTGATGGTACACTTGAACAAACATATGCTGCAGAAAGGTACTCCTCATAAACTATAGATGAAGAGGCTAGGTCTATGTAAGATACTCGCAAAGTATGGAAATAATGCATACAAGGTGGAGCTTCCTGAAGACATTGGGTTGTCACAAGTTTTCAACATTGTAGATCTGATAGCATACAAAGGACCAATTCAAGATGCTGATCAGAACCTTCAAGAGGTAATGCAAGAGGTAAAAGATCTTAAATTAGCCCCTACTCCATCTATGACAGTTGAAAAGATACTAGACTCAAGGGTCTACAAGAAGACTAGGAACAAAGAGTATATGGAGCACCTTGTAAAATGGCATGAAAAAGATGTTGATGTTACTTGGATTAAAGGAATAGACTTCAAGAGGTTGGGCATTGATACAAACATGCTCAATCCAAGGATGGATTAACCTTTCTTTTGTTTGGGGGAGTATGGTGCAGGAGCACACCTAACTCAACCCCTAGCTCCTTATTTCTAGCATGCACTAACTCTATCCAAGTCAGGAGAGTGTGTGTGGGCCTTAGAAGGTCATTTTTTTATTTCCCTAAGTTGGATATGCCTAGGTCAATCCATATCTAGATAGGTTGCTTAGTTGGTTTCCTTTAGTTGTGTGTGTGTGTTAGGTAGTTGGTAAGCCTCTGGAAATCCAACCAAGGCATTGGGAACTTTGGATAAGCTTCTTGGGATCACTTGAACTTGGCATATACTGGTGCCTAGAAACTCAACCTACATTACCTAGAAACTCGGCCTACATTGCCTAGCAACTCGGCCTACATTGCCTAGAAGCTCGGCCTACATTTGTGCCTAGTAACTTGGCCTACATTTCCTAGAAACTTAGACTACATTGCTTAGCAACTTGGCCTACACTTGTGCCTAGCAACTCAGCCTACATTTGTGCCTAGTAGCTCAGCTTACATTTGTGCCTAGCAGCTCAGCCTACTTTAATGCCTAGCAGCTCGGCCTACATTTGTGCCTAGAAACTTGGCCAACTCTGGAGCTTGGCTTTCTTTACTATTGCTCAGCAATATTCAGTCGTAACGGCCCGTGAAAAGTGGATCTTGTCTTTTATGAACATTATGGCTAGTGTAACAGTTCTTGAAGATATTTTTGCGAATGAGTGGATTATTAGGGTTGTTTTCTATGAGAGGATGGTTAATAATAACATCTAGAGCATTCATTTTTGGAGATCTAGAGAAGGTAGAGATTGTAGAAGAAAAGAGAAGCTACAGGAAATCACAGAGTTGTAGATTACTGTACTGTTTGGTTTTGTTTCCAGTAATGAGAAGTTGCAAATAGTGTGTTTAGTGGATATCAAACTTCTTTGTTCATTTTGCATGCAATTAGATTAGTTACTTTATTTTCTATTTTGAAAGCTATTCGTTCTTTACCCATTCTGGGTTGTAAGTAGTAATGGGCCCTCAAGATTCCTGAATCCATGGTGAGATTCATGTGTTGGGATGGAACTCAAGAGGAGCCCTTGTACATAATTTCCTTTCAATTTTTGTTAGGAGTAGTAATAGGTGTGAATCTGGAGATCTTACCGTAGGTTTAGTAAGGAGGAGATGAAAAGCATTTTGATGGGGACTGAGTCTTGAAGAGGAGGTAAAGTTGAGAGTGACTTACCTTAGTTTACGGTTGTGAACACCCTAAGGGATCTAGGAAAAAGATCTCAGAATAGAGCCAAGCTAGTTTTGTAGTAGCAAAAAGACTTCTGTCCACATCACCATAGCCCTAATGGCTTGATTTGATCATCCTCTATTCTAATAAGGGGTACAAACCTACTATAACTTACCCGAAACATCTTTAACTTTTTCTCAATCTGATTTTCTTTTCCTTTGTAAAAGGACAAAGTGGCCCCAATCTTCTCTATCTCTGTGCCAACCAAAGTTACTATTTCTATCAAGTCTAATCTTAGAGGTTGCACAGATGCCAACCTCTCAAAAAGTGATGTTCTTCCAGACCAAGTTGCATAACAAGGATTCAAATTTTTCAAAACATTAGCTACCTCTGCTTGTAGGCCTAGAAAATTGCCATAGGCCCCATACACAAGATCAATCTTATCTTTGATGGTGTCAATTATATGCTACAAAATTGAAGTCAATGCTTCCAAAACAACATTGTTATGCTCTATAACTCCTAACTCTATTCCAGCAGGCATCTCCCATGTATCTTCTATTTGGATTTCAACATCCATCACTTCCTTTGGCTCAACAGGGGTAGGTTCTATTATTTCCATTAACTGTTTAGTTAACTCATCTACGAGTTTCTCTTATTCTTTGATTTTTACCAATGCTAGCTCCCTATCTTTAGCAATATCACTAGTATCACTAACAAGTTTCTACAATTTCTCTGATAGTTGGGTTGTCTTTGCCTCATTGAGCTAACAAAAATGAGTTAATACTTGGGATATCTCCAAATCCCCTATATTTTGGAGGGTCCATATAATTTTATTTCCCTCCATCTTTTCTTGAATATTTAGTAGGGCCGACTTTTGATCTTTAGGAGCTAAGCTCCACATTGCAAGTGCCTGAGATTAAGGGTTATATCCAAACCCTCAAACCGTATCCCCAACTTGAGTCTTTGATGACAATTTAAGATCAGGTTGTCTTCTTATTTGGTCTATTATGAATACTAAAGACAAATCCCAGCCTTCAACAAATAATATCCCACTAGCCTTGACCAGTTGCCTAGCCTGTTCAGGTGTAATTTCCTCAGATTCAGGATCATAATCCTGCAATGGTTGTAAGGCTTCTTGAGTGACTGGATCACCACTTGCTAATTGAAACTGATTTCCAATTGGTTGTTTCTTATTCCATATAAGAAAATCCTTGAATTCTCTTATCTTTATGAATTTTTCATCCTTGAGGAATTCCTCTTGATGCATCAACCTCTCATCTGTACAAGATCTAAGAGGTAATTCTTCCTCTTTTTCTGTATCCTTGTATAGTTTTTTTCCTACCCTAATCTATTTTCTCAATAAATGATCATATGGGGTATTTCTAGTTATGAAAGCTCCAACTCTGTCTGTCTTCCTTTTCTTAGTAGGTTCCCCACTTTCTATTTTTTGTCTCTTTGGTGGGGGCTCATTTGTTACTTCCTTCTCTAGGACCTCTGTTAGGTCAATGACATCCTCCCACTGAACTACCTATTGTAATGCAATTTCTTGACAATTTGGATAAGTAGTAGGTGAAGGATAGCCCTCATCACTATCATCATCATACTCTGACTCAGAATTCTCTGGTTGACCTTTCTCAGGAACCACTAATACATTTTCTAATTGATTGCACAAAAGAGTATGGGATTCAATGATTTCATCTAGCCTTTTCAGATAAGGCATATCAAGGTAGAAACCTCCAAACTTCATTCCCTTTCTTTTCACCTACCTATCCAGGTCCATAAGTTCATTAAACTTAATTTCCCTTTTGTCCACTTCCTCATCTTCCAAGATGTTTCTTATTAAATCTTCCTTCATACACTCTTCATGTACCTTTGTGTAGGGGATAGTTGGCGTCAACAAGTTTTTAGCACTAAGGATGAAACCCTCTGTATCACCATATTTGTGCTAGGAAACATTCATCCTATAATGGTTCATCCAATTATTTATAGGGTCTAGAGCCCTCTTCCCAATAGTAAAATTATAAATTTTAAACTGGCTTGGGGTAAAAGTACCCTTCCTGTCTGGTGCCAAATGCTCTTTATCTGTCAAAATGAGCTGCCTAGTGAACTCCATTGCAGCTATCCTTGGTGTTACATGGAATGGAAAGATGTATGGAGGGTGGGAGAAACCATAGACCCTCATTATTGTGAAATTCTTCTCATAATAGAAATCCCTCCAATTATGATCTCCTATCCATTTATCAAGATATTGACAAGGCCTTAATAATTGTATTACCTTAATAGCCAACCTAGTTTTACCAACACCTAGGCACTTAAGAAGTGGATAGATTATCCAATTTTCAAAGGCACGAAAATCCTGCTCCCTAGATGTATAATTCCACACTCTAAGCCAGAACTGAACAAGGTTGGCTTGACCATGATGAAACCTTTGTAGTTGCAAGAACTGACAATTCATTAATGGAAAATTGTAATATAGGAGCAGATGCATGAGGACTGAGTAATGCATAAAATTTGGGTGATCCTATTTAATTTTTATGTCTACAAACCCATGGTACATTTGATTAATGATATACTGGATGTAGTCATAATTATAAGTGGTATGGAGGCTCTACATATCCAGCACCATCATCAAAATGTCTAAGTCAATTCTCTCTACTCCATCATCCTTCCCCAATACTCTACATAGTGCATTTTCTATGTATTTGATGTAAACATTTAGGTCCTTGTATAAGTATGGGGCTTCTTCTGACAACAGTGCTATGTAGGTCTTCATTTTCTTAGGAACATGGTGGTCCTTAATCAACTTGGTGGCCATGCCAGACTCCCTAGTTTACCTATTCTCCAAGCTCTTCAAATTAATTTCAGTGGTCATGGGGTAGTAGACATTGAAGGCCTTCATGAATGTATTTTTGTCTAATGTAAGAAAGGGTTTTCCATCATCCCTCTTAATGGTCTTAGTTAGGAGATCATATCTAATGGCCAATTCTAAGATAAAGTCAACATCTGTAAATATGTCAAGAACAATTAATTTGGTTAGTCTATAGGTCCAAGGGTTTGAGATTGGCATAGGACCATCACTATAGTTCAAGAAGTAATTAAACAATGAATACCCTGAGGAATTTTGGGTTTTTGCATCCCTTATATAAGACAAATAATCAATCAAGGTATCGACACTTACCTTTCTATTTTGGCTCGACCCTGGTAGCAAAGTGAGAAATTCATCAAAATAATTCCTCTTTCCCTTTGATTCATCATCGACATCATCACCTCTCCCACTAGTGGATGCCATACTTTATGCTTGACTCATCTTCCTTTTCTGTTCTATTCTCAACACATTTTTCACCGATATTGAGACAAATCTTCTTGAAAACCCTCACCACAAACTATGAATTTCTCTACAATTCTGAACTCAAACACTGAGTGTACTACAAATCAAAATCTCTGTCAAACTTTGAATCACTATATCACCCTTTTGAATTCACAAACTACTGGAAAATGAAATCTTCTCAGAAAATATAGAAATCTCTATAAACTCTTTGCTCTGAGAATTCAGAAGCTGGTAAAAATATAAATAATAATGGGCATGTATAATATTAACTGAGAATTCAATGTAGATGTCTCTTTGAACTGGTAATTCAATCACTTCACCATTAGTTCTATGCACTATGACATGAATTTTTGGTTCTAGTCGTGGCATTCAAACTATTAGGTAATCAATTTCTGATGAGTGCTTTTGCAATATAAAACCTTATAAAATTCAAAAAGAAATCAAAATCAAATTTGATTGGCTGCATTAAATCATATTACGGCTAACTTTTCCATTTGTCAAAATCCCTACAATTTGATTGGTCAGCAAATTTCCATGATGGTGCCTCAAAAAAGTCTTTATTAAACTTTGGTTAACTTCTAGTGACCCAGTGACTGAGCGGTCTCCTTGTCGCTTAATGTTTTTTCCAACTGTAGTTTCTTCAAGAGACTTAGCGACTTCCATTAGATTAAAATCCTTATCAATGGTTTGTGTGATGTCACTTAATATATTAACTCAACCCTTCATCTTATGAAGACACCGTGACAAAGCATTTTCTTAATTGTTATTTACCTTGGGTTGCATCTGGAGACTCAACAACTTTGGAATCTCTATGTCATTGGATCATTTCCTTAACTTATACTTAATCCAAAGACAACGTGACTAAACATATTAGGCTCTTGATTGTGTGATTACATTATCTTTTTAATCATCATTTGGAGACAATATGACTACCATTGATCTCACTTTTCTCAGCATTTGACTGTTGTCACTAAGTCTCGTAATCCTTATGACAAATCCTAATATTTCATGAGACTTAGTGACAAATAGACACATGTCTTATTTTTCCTCTTGTCTCTTAATCCCTGGATACCATTTGACTTTTAAATTTTATCAAGCGATCAGGTGACTACTGTTAGATTATATCTTAAATCAATAGTTATCACTGAATCTCTTAATCTTTAACTTAGCTCATCTTTCATCCCGAGACTTGGCGACAACACTATTATTTAATCTGATATCTAACCCTTGGTTTATCCTAGGACTTAGCTACCATTGAATTTCCATGTCACATGATAATCTCTAAACCACAGTTATAATCAGGAGACTTCCCAACTATCATTTGATTATGTCTTTGATCAACGGTTGTTGCTAAATCTCTAGTTCTTTCACTTAACTCACTTTTGATCACAAGACCTGGTGAAAACACTAAAATTTTAACTAATGAACTTAACTCATAACCTTAGGTTAAATCTTGAGATAGTGTGACTGAGTAATCTCAAAGTCACCTTATAAAATTTCTAACTCTGCTTTCATCAGGAGACAATGAAAGTACCGTCAGATCATATCTAAGATCAATGGTCTGTGTTAGGTCTCATAACCATTTCAACATATTATGTTTCATTAGGAGAATACACAACCAAAGCTTTTCCCCAAGTCTCCAGATCATAAGGAATATTCATTTTTTCTTATGAGACTTAGTGACTAAGAAATAAGCACATGCAAATAAACTTAAACTTAAGTCATGAAAAAGGTAACGTAGAAATAGAACCAGACTGAGCATTTTAGGGCTTTTTGCAATTTCAAATGAAAAATGACCTAAGGGCTTAGGGTTTTTGTCATTTTACAAAGAAATTTAGGCTAAAGCATTATTTGCAAAGGTATTTGAATAATTTCAGACATAATTTCAAGCTTCTGGGCATAATATTGATAGGCATCTTCAAAATTTTATAGGGCAAACTCCAAAATAGGAAATACAACCAACAGGGTTTAATAATAATTGATTAGGTTTTAGAATCTACTATTAGGGTTTACCATTTAGGATTATGGTTTCTTGTAATTTTTAGTGTTTATCATTTAGGATCATAAATATTCAACATTTAGGATTAGGGTTAGGGTTAGGTTTTAACATTTAGGGTACAATATTCAACATTAAGGCTTACCATTTAGGATTATGGTTTAGCTTAGGCTCTAGGATTAATGGTTTGGCATTAGGGATGAGAGTTTAGAATTTGTGATTACTCTTTAAAATTTATGATTAGGATTAGGATTAGTGTTTAACATTTATGATTAGGGTTTATCATTTACTATTAGGGTTTACTATTTAAGATTAAAGTTTTAATTAGAATTTAGGATTTAGGCTTTATAATTTAGGACCAACATTCAATATTTAGGATTAGGGTTAGGGTTGGGTTATAGCATTTAGGGTATAACATTTAATATCAGGGTTTAGAATTTAGGATTAGATTTTAACCTTTAGGATTAGCTTTTAGCATTTACAATTAGAGTAAGAATTTAGGACTAGGGTTTAGCATTTATGATAAGGGTTAGGGTTAGGATTATGAATAGGGTTTAATATTTAGAATTAGGGTTACGATAAGGGTTTAGAATTTAATATTTACCATTCAAGATTAGGGTTTACCAATTAGGATTATGGTTTGAATGGCGCCTAGGATTTAGGGTTTAACATTTAATTTTAGGATTTAGCAATTAATGTTAGTATTAGGGTTTTAGGAGTTAGATATTTGGTTATGATTAGGGTTAGGGTTTTTTAAAGTTAGTGTTTAGATTAGTATTTAAAATTTAAGATTAGGTTTCAAAAATTAGGGTTAGGATTAGACTTTATGTTGGATGATATCAGGTTTTGGTACTGATCATACTGTTGATATTCATGTTTTCTCACTGATGTCAACATATGTCTCAGTGGAGAAGACAGACTAGTTAATTAAATGACAGAAGTGTACGGACACTTTACAGATGATTCAGAATGATCAAAGTTGGATATATGAAGAAATATGTGTTATAACCTTATTTCTAAGGTCGCTTGGCTTTATGTTTCATATTGCAGATGTTACAATTGATTTGGTGAAGACTGGTTTCTAGACTATAACTATGATGCTGGATAGAGCAGGTCTCTGTGTTTTGGGTATATCTTTTTGGAGAAGATATTTTAGATGAAGAAATATTACTAGTGGATAGACGATATATGTTGGAATAATGGGTTGAGTTCAATTTTTGTTTGATTACTGGTGACATCAGCTGTGGCGTATATTCTGGAGGAGACCTATCTGGTGGCCGACTTTAGACATGTAGCATGCAAAATGAATTATGAGCATGGATTGTGGATCTAGAAGTATATGTGATAGATTTTATTTGATGTTTACTTGTTAGAGGTACCATGTTTATCTTAGCAAGGGGTTATATAATTATTTATATATTGGAAATCCTTAATTGGATAATGTAATCAATTGTTTGTATATTGGGAAAGCTTAATTTGTCGACCTAAATAATTATTGTAAGGGGGTATATATGTGAGATATTTTCTTTTGTAAAGATGAGGTAGAGATTGAAAAGGAAAAAGAGAAGTGAAAGATCCGAGTCTTTTTTTTTTGTTGGATGTAGAGCAGAGTTCTGTGATAAGAGTACTTCATTGGAACTGACCAAGCAAAGATAGTTGTTATCAAATAGTTCACTGGATTGTATATTTTCTATATATACACTTGTTCAAATTGTGAATCCTTGAGGGTGGTTTTAACCTTCTTTGGGCAATATGCCTCGACAATGAGCCTACTACTTTTCTTGACTCCTAATAGGGTCTGTCTTCTAATAGGGACTGTGTACTTTAATATTATAATAAGCTGCTAACAGGGGTAAATCTTTTAATAGGAATACTATACTCTTAGTACATTATTTGTGGGTGCTAATTCCCACCAGGGTTTTACCTTTAAAAAGGTTTCCTCGATAACAAGTATTGTGTTATGTTGTTGGCATTTACTATGTTATCATTTGCATTGAAGTTTTGGCTTATAAAGTTTAAAGTTTAATAATCTATATTACAACTGATTCAACCCCCATCTCAGTTGTCTTATGGACTGTTATTCCTAACAATTGGTATTAGAGCTACTAGTCCTTAGAGAGAAAGCTTAAAAACTTGAGGTGATCCTAAAGATGACTTACTACAGGAAGGATAGTATGAAATTTGATCCTGAAAACTTTGACAGTTGAAAGAACAAGATGAGAACACACTTACTATGTTTTGAAATTGAATACTGGATGATCACAAAGAAGAGTGAAAAGATAGCAACTAAGGATGAATTAGAGAAGGCTATTAAAGATGAAAAGAATTTATTTTCATGTAATATTGTTGCAAGGGAATCCTTGATTAGTGCACTTTTAGAAGGTGAATTCATAGAAGTAAAAGACTTGGACTCTGCACATGAGATATGGACAAGATTAGAAGCATTGTATATTGGAGATAAGTTTACTAAACATAAAAAGCTACAGATTTGGAAGACAAAAATGGAATCAATTAAGATGAGAGAAGATGAGAACATTAGGGCATATGCATAGATAATTACAGAAGTGGCTACTGGCATCAAAAACTTTGGAGGCACTTACAGTGAGGAAGAAGTGATTGCAAAGAAACACAGATCTTTGACACCTATCTACAAAACCAAAGTACAGGCTATAAAGTAGATTATACCATTGATACTAAACTTTACTAGAGAGATATTGATAAAAAAGATAACTACTTTTGAGGCCACAAAATTGGGAGATTCTTTACCTAAGGTTGAGTCAGCATTCAAGGCGACTATGCATAAGAACAAAAAGATGTTATCTCAAAATGTGAGCACCAATAGTGGTGACCCAAGAGAAGAACTTGGAGTCTATGCTGATGAATGAGAACAAATACAGGAAGAAGAAAGAAAGCTAGATGAAGTAGTGGCATTGATTTCTAGAAGAGAGAAGAGAGGTAAGGGAAAATTTGAAGGCAAATTACCTTTGAAATTGTTTTCATTTAATAAGATTGGTCATTTTACATCTAGATGTCCTACAAGAGTTTCGAAGCACAAACCTAATTTTTTCAAGTCTAAGTATTCAAAAGACAAGAAATGTCATTATGCCAGTGAAGGTGTATCTAATGATGATGATGATGATGATGATGATGATGATGATGATGACTATGATGAAATTGTATTTATTTCCATTAAGGATGATGAACCTATGCATGAGGAAAAAGCCTTAGTATCCTGTGTTGTAAAAAAATTGAATGGGTTATAGGCAGTGGTTGTTCACATCATATGACTGCAGATAAAAATAAGTTTGTGAGTTTGAAAAGACATGATGGTTGTGTTCTAAGATTAGGTGACAATACTCCTAATCTTATTGTTGATGGGACTTTGTGACTGGTCTACCAACATAGGTAAGTTATCACCGGAAATCAGGGTACCGGCCAACTTCACCTATAAAGGGATTCTAGAGAATAAATTCTCTGAGCCTTCAAGCACATGAGAGTCAGGTCTTGATAGTGTAGGAGCTAAGTTGGGCATTGTGACAATTTTTTTTGAGGGGGGTAGCTAGTTTTTCTTAGCTTGTCATCTGTGGGGATCTCGGTAAGTTGGGGTTTCTTGCAAGCACTTGGATTATCAAAGAAACTTAAAAAGATATGCCAGGGTTAGAAAGTATTCATTCTACTTATAGTTATGTAAATACATTTAAAACATCAACCATGCTCTAACAAACTACACTAAATAATGAATACATATAGAACCATCACTTCATACATATTCAATAGTGAGGGGAAAAGAAGGTCGTTAATCTACTTAAAATATTAGAGAAAGGGACATTAGAAACATACAACAAAAAAGAGTATTAACTCAAAGATCAGAACACTGACAACACCATTACAAGAATCATTCCTTCTTCATTAATGGTTTTCTAGCATCACTGGTGTATACATGCACGGCTCTAAGAGAGCATCTATCTACTAAGAACTACTAAGAACTCATTAGAATTGAGCTTTGCAACTAAAATGAAATGAAAATGCTGAAGTGCTATAGCTATGGACTACAAAATGATCAATTTTGCTGACCCTTGGAATGAGGTTGGACTTATTATTTATAAACAAAGTTGTAGTAGAGCTACCCTAATCTAACTTCACACTCAACAATAAAATAAAATTTATGGTGGCCGATACTACTTGCACCATGCTAAAACAACCTCGAGAAGAGTAGAGGTCTGATATGTCAGAAGAATAAGACAATGAAAGAGGTATGGAAGAATCAGCCTTGAGAAGAGAGCTGAAGGAAGAATAGAAGAAATCTGATCTCCTGGGGTTTGAGGCTACATGCCTTATTAATGTAAAAAGTGGCTCACTATCTCTGATGTGCCAGGTGTTCAATGGTGGGGCGATGCCTTGGGAAGACCACCTATTAGAACCATCCCTTGAGCTGATGTGCCTTGCTGGGGTCACTTACTTCTTGAAACCCTTATTAACTACTTGATAGTGACCGGTTGGCTCTAGGGAACCTGGACGCGGTTCACTAAAAGAACAGAAAATTGTTGGCTCTGGGGTCCAGGATCCAGGAGCTTGCACTCAAAGAATAAAGAATGTTCAAAATGTACCTTGTTAGTAAAAATATTTGGAATCTAGAGAGTCTTATTATTCCTTGTTTCTTTTGAATGTTTTCAGGAGCTGGGTGATTCTATCCTCATCAATGTCCTTGAGGCCAGCCTAATGGTATTTGGCCACCTCCACCTATTTGCCCAGATCTAGAATTTTCCCTTTAATTCTATGGCCATCTTGGTGACATCATGGCCCCGGAGCACCATGTGAGATATACATGACATGACTGCTCCATCCATTCCCTCCAAGGACTAGTATCGAGCCTCCATTAGCTTGTCAAACATTCCCACAATGTACTCCTCTGTAGTGCATGTCTCAGTACTAAAGAGATCAACTCTTGAAACCCTTGTAATGAATTCCTTATACAAATTCAAAGAATATTTGACCTCCAAAAATTTGTCGCACAGGGCCCGTACCAGTTGTCTACTTATCTCCAATGTGAGATCTAGTCTGGAGTGCTGGGTCTAGACAAAGTTGAAGGACTCCTCTCCCAAAATTTCAACCTTGGTAACAATTTCCTCCTTGAGACTCATGATTTCTCCTACCTCACCTACCCAAGCTTCATATTTCTCAATCTCCCCTTCCCAGATAGAAATGGTAATTTTAGCCTAATGCAAAACATTCATGACTACCTATAGGTTGGGGAGCATAACCAATAGGAAATGCCAGATGTTTTCGACCTGTTCAGTTACCCATGCATCAAATGCATGCGCTTTCCTCTTCATACTTCTTAGCATGTCCAAGTCACCCTATGGGAGTGGTGCTCCATATGTGGAAGCTTCTGGAGGGATGGAATTAATGGGTTGGGCAAGTTCTGTCAGAAGCCTGAGGAGGTTTGCATTTTTCTCCATTTCCTCCTTTAGCTTTTGGGACTATTTGTCATATCCAGCTTCCACTATCCTGGTGGCCTCTTTTAGGAGGTGCAATTCTCCTTGTTTATCTCTCTTCCCTAGAGATACCTACATGATTTTTTAGTCCTCAGATCTGGCTGTCGCCACATCTATCTCTTAGGGAGGTGTTGTAATCACTACAACTATTTCTCCCCCCAAATCTGTTTGAGTGTAATGGAGGGTGTAGGCTTTCTTTTTTTAGGGGGTCCCTGCGCTTGTGCCATCATCTCAGTTAGGGAGAGATGGGCCTTCATTTATGTGCGGGCCTTCCTTTTTCTAGAATCCAAAAATCACTAAGGTGGGGGTTGGGGTGGCCTTTCTGCCAATGTCTGATCTTGTAAATCCCCTCTAGGGATTTGTTTCTCATTCCCAATCTCTCAAATCTCTCTGGATTCTTTTCCTGTATCCTCTAGACCACCTACATTATCCACCATAGTGGCATTAGTATCGTCAACCTTCATGTCAATGTTCTTAGCAGTGTCAGTCTCAATATTTGTATCTTTGGGGTTTTTCCCCTCATCTTGATGTTGTTATTGCTATTGTTTCTCGTCAGCTTCTTCTACTGGAATGTTCTCCTCTATGGGAATATCCTCTGGAGGTGGTGGAGGTATCGGGCCAAGGATCAGTGTTTGGGCCGATGTGATTACCTCACCAAATGTTACCTTCTTTGGAATAGGAGGTAGCATTTTGAGAAAGGTGGCTGAGGTTATGGTTGCTCCCGTAGGTTCGGTTCCCTCAACAGGTGTCGCTTGCTCATTCTGCACTTGCCCTTCCTTTGTGGTTTTGGTCTCTGGAACCCGTATCTCTAGAACATCAGAGACATTTATCTATTCTTGCTCCTTCTCCCTTTCAACCTAGACCTCCTGCTCTATGGTAGCTTCTTTCTCTAGGGTCTCCTTCTCTATAGGGATCACCACTTCTTCCTAGAAAGCTACCTCTTCTACTACCTTCCTAAGATCCCCTTGTAGGTTTATAAGTCCATCCATCCCAAATATATCATTTAAGTCATTGTGATGAGGGGAGGTCTCTGAGAGATCTTCAGGTTGATTGTCTGGCTCTGGGGCATCTAAAGAGACAATCTATATTTTGGGGATCCTAGGCATCCCAAGTTCTAGCTCCACCTTCTACTAAGGGTCAACTATTCTTTTATTTTTCCTCCTAGTTACCAAAGGGGGCCCTCCATCTAACTCGGTTGCCCGCTCTTCCTCCACCCCGGTCCCTATTACTTAGACCATCAATTCTGCAAGTGAAGGGGAGTTGGGAGGGCGGACAGGTCCAGTCATAATAGCTAGGGTGGCGAGCCAGGTGATTAATTTTTCTTTCATTTTCTAGGAGGCTACCAATGTTTGTTGCATTTGTTCCACTATGGGAACTATAGATGAAACTTGGGGAGGGCCCCCCCATCTTTCTCTTTCCCCTATCCCCACCTTGTGATGAGTTTTCAGCCCTAGAAGTTGAACCCCGCATGAATAGGCCAACCTTGCACGTAATTTTTGGACACACCTTCTAAAAATACACATGACTGCATTCAATTATGTTGTGGGTGAGGTCCTCTATTGTCGGGCCCTCCTATGCATCCTAATTCACTGGAGGAAGGGCCATTTTATCTACTTCCTTTTCTTTATATTGCTTGTCCCCATTAGACCCAGTATCCAAAAAGTCCTTGGGGAACTTTCAAAGCTCTAGCCACTTCATCATTCCCTACATCATACAGACAAAATGTCTTCTCCAAACTTCAAATTCATCTTGAAAATCTTCCCAAAAATCATCCAAGTGAAACTCGTGTGGGGGAGCTACCTAGGGAAGTGTCATTGCTATTTTCCTAGCGAGTTAAAATTCTTTCGCTCTAGATAAAATTATGCCAGCCCAAGAATCTTAAGTTCTTTGTTTGCCTCCTTCGCCGCTACAAGGATGCAGGTATAATTCCCACAAATGATTGGGAATGGGACATTGGTAAGCTCCTTCACCATGAAGAGGGCGTGTAGCTCCAAAATCTTCCAGTAGTATTCTAGAAGAATTATCTTATCCCCACAGTGTTTGGGCAATAAGTAGGGTTTCTCGGAGAACCCAGTCACCCAAATGTATGTGTGTTGGTAGTATTGAATGTAATAGTAGCCATAAGAGCTAACCAAATCTATTGCTTCCTTAGAGAGCCAGTATCCAGTGTCCCGAGTAGGTGTGAGGAGGTTGTAGTAAATGAAGGTGTCATTCACTCGGCAGAAGATGAGGAAACTAGCCTCCCATTGGATCTGTGGGAAATAATCCCATGGAGCATTCTGGCCTATGCCAGTCTTGATCACACCTTCTAGTAATCCCTGAGTCATGGGGCATTGCTATGCTAGTTCTCATAAAACATAGGATGTCATGTAGAATTTGGGGGTCCAGAGGACCTTCTAGAGCTGAGAGTCCACATGTTTTGCAATGATGTTGAGAATTAAAGGGCATGGGGTTCTTCAAAGACCCTGCACAGTGCGATGATCCCCATTTGTATGCTTTCTTTGAATTCAGTCTGGGGGATCTCTAATTTCATATTTCTAAAAATTTTCTATTGTACTTTGAGCTAGTTGTTGTTGAGGTATTACCGGGCCATGAGGTTTAGCTTCTGAAATTCCTCTAAGGCCAAAGGCCAAGTGAGGATGGACGCATTATCAAATTGGGGGATCCCCGGTCCCACAGCAAAAGGTGCGGTGTCTAGAGACACCATTAGGGTTGGATATCTAGTGGGGACTGGGCAAGCCAACATGACTGCGTGGAAGACAATATTGTAGTATTCCACCAGAGTGAGGATGATTTTTAGAGCTTGCACAAAGCATAGGAAGTAGGCGACCTTGAGAATCCTAGAGGCTATGACATTGAGGGCCAATTGATCCCCAATAGATTGCTGAATGAACATTATTTTTACTAGGGCCTGCATTTCTTCCCATGCGCTAACACTTGTGTCAGTGATCAATTTAATCTTGGAATCAACTTTTGACCCCAGGATTTCTACTCCCTCCCGATATTTCATTGGAAATTAGAGTTTTTCTAAGGTCTTCTTGGCCTTTGTTATGGTAGTTGCCTTGGTTGAAGTGGTGGTGGGGAGTTCTAGACTCTCAGGTGGAGATGATGCAGATGCTTCTGACATGATTGGTGAGTTTAATTCTGGCAACCTGTAAAATAGGATGACCATCAGTATATATGTAAATATTATTCCAGATTCCAGAGATTTTTACCACCACATCACATATGTTCTTGAAATAATTGTTAGTTCATGTCAAACCCCAAAAAGATGTACATATAATAATAATGACTTAGGAATTTGACCACTACCTAGTCTTCCAAGGATTCTAGCTCATGCGATAAAAGGAAACAATGATCACAAGGGGGACCTAGGGTTCGGAGTCTAGAAAACTAACCCTTACATGAAATGACCAAAAATGAGCCATATTAGCCTGACGTGGGATGAAACGTGGCTGTGCAGTAATGGGAGTAAAGGCATTAAAACTGACAACTATCCAAACATATGAGGAAATGAATGCCACTTAGGCCAGACTTGAATGCTTGTGTGGGAAAATTAACCTGCCATTAAGATTGAATTGACGGAGGAGAGAGAAAACCACCATGGCATAAACTAGCAAGGTGCCGAGTTTGAACTAGGTAGACATCTCTCTTAAACAAGCTCCAAATTTGGGGCTTTTGACACATGGAGCATGATGAGCTTGCCACTAGGCAGAGTGTAGAATATACAATAAATACACATAGACCCAAAGCACAAGTGAGGGCTAAAGCATGACTCATAGACTTGGCCAAAAATAGGCATATACACAAAAATATGCAGAGATTTACATAATGTACAAAATATACATAATATATAGAGGTATTCACACTAAAATACAACTGCACAAAGGGCAGACAACCCTTCGATAGAGCTAACCCACCAATGAGAGGTTAAGAAAAGACCAAAACTAGAAACAGAAAGATGAAGTAGAGCAAAGACAATAAGCAAAATAAGCGAAAACCAGAAAACTAGAAACCAAAGAGAAGAGACGAAGGCCAACCTAAGAATATAGGGAATGCAGGAAAGACAAGCATGGGAGGAACTTCTACAACAAGTTTACCTTTGAGAAACCTCACACAATCACTATAAATCATTGTTTAATTAGTCACTAAGCAAATGGAGAAAAATGTTGTTTAAATCGCCTTAATCACCTTTGAATTGCTCTAATTTCTCTAAGTGTTTGATCATGGTAAATGTGAAAGTGACTGGTAACTTCTATTTATACCCTTAGGACCTAAAAAATGTGTTACTTTCCCTCTGCAAACTCTGGAATAAGCAAACATTTGGACTCTTGGCCCGGGGATTCCATGCAGCCACACCTTCTTGTAAAAGAAGATATGATGGTAGAGAATCCTAGAGTCCAGGATCTGGTTGGCTCAAAAAGACAAACAAAACTCTAAGACCAGGTCCTAGAGACAAAGGAAGGAAAGAAACAAAAGGAGAACAACTCTCATAAAAGCAAAGCCCAGAGGGAAACAAAGGAAACAAAAGAAAACCAAGGAAAAAACAAAAGCAAAAAGGGGGACCCAACATTTTACCTACAAAATGTAGGGATGGGTATGCAGAGCATAACAAATGATCAATATCTAGGAAAAATGCTTTAGCACATTTGAGAACTTCAGAATCTATGGTTAGCAAAACTAGAATTAATCTTCACTTGGGGCATTCTACTTGCAAGGCACGAGCTGTCTGAAAAAATCAGACTCATCATTGATTCAATCTTTCAGTCCTTGGTCAGTTGTGAAGTGTGTGCTTTGAAAGAAAATCAAGCTGATGACCTCTAGGAGAAGTAGAGAGGAAGAACTAAGTAAATCAAACCAAAGTCATCATATCTTTCACGTTTCTCCCAAATACAAGAATTCTGTATTCTTCAATTCTTTTCTTTTCTTTCTTTTCTAGATGGGAAAGTAGTACTTCTTTCACCATGAACCTTAAGCTTAGCTAATTTTAACAGTGATACTTCTTTCACTTTTCCACCCACTTTAAATCACCAAATAGGAGAGAATGTTCCAGACCTGGGATATTTTAATGATTTTTAGACTTGGTCAACAACCAGTGCCATCGATCTATCCTCACGGTATCTGATTACTTGCTTCTTTTATATTTTCTGTTAACCGATGTCTGAACTGTCAAGATGTGAATATGATAAAGATTACCCATTACCTTTTACCATACTTACAAGACAAATCCAGAGCATGGAAAAATTTCCATATGCTAACAATAGATTCAAAATTCACCGCAGTGCACAAGGCACCATTCCAAAGACTAGATGTTATGAAAATAATACCTGTCTACAAAGAGAAGACAACACGCTGGGAACCTAGAAAACAAATTAGACAAAAAGCCAGAAACAAAGGAAAACATAAAAAGGGAAAGGTGGTCCCGGGGGATAGCCAACAAACTATTTACAAGGGCAAGGTACCCAAATGGGGCATGGGGAAAGATATTTACAAGCAATAATTTTACATATAGTACAACTTTGGACAAAATTACCACCTCCCCTATTCAAAATAATGCTTGAGAAACTATCCATTGATAGGAAATGGGATGGATTCTCTAGTAATAGTATTGAGGCAATAATTATTTTCCCCGTAGATCTCAGATATTAGATATGGTCTAAGCCAGAGCTATTTAAATTTGGTGTGCTTTCCTTTCTTCTCCCAGGCCTTATCCCATAAGAGGACCAAGTCTGAAATCTAAAAAGCCTTATATTGGGCTCTTTGGTCAAACCATCATTTTACTACTACTTGATGATGCAAAAAGTTTTCAATGGCCGCGTCTATTTGTTCCTCCATTCTCACCAAGTTTAGGAGCCAAACCTCCACGATATTGTCCTGGTCATTGAATTCCTGCATAAACTGTAACACTGGGATCTATAAGTTAATGGGGAATACTGGATTCTGGCCATAAACTAGGTGAAATGGGGATGGCCCCAGGGATGCTTTTATTCTGATATGATCTGCCCAGAGGGTGAACCTAAGCTTCTAGTGCCAGTTCTGGGGGTTTCGTTCTAACAAATGTTTGATCACCTCTAATAGGTTTTTGTTGGTAGATTCAGCCACACCATTACCCTAGGGGTAATAGTTGCTGGAGAACTTCAGAGTGATCTTTCTTTCATAGGTCCATTCAAGTAATTCTACTGAATAAAAGCTAGACCATTTTCACACATGATAACAAATGGCATTCTAAATCGAGAGATGAATTTTTCTTCCAAGAATTTAATGACTACGTCTATTGTGTTGTTTTTTCAAGGACTTGCTTCAGACCACCGCCTGCAGTAGTTGGTAGCACTCTGTATGTACTAGTGGTTGGTAGATGAGTTGGGGCTGATTTCCTCAATGAAATCAAATGCCCATTAGGTGAAGGGTCTATCTTTGAAGACCGACTGCAAAGGCATAGCTAGGTTTCGCTCACGATGTGCAATTGTTTGACAAGTGTGGCATCTCCTAATGTGAGTATAGACAACCTTAAAGATGCAGGGACAATAGTATCTTGCTCAAAGAATCAAGTGGGTCATGGCGTTAGCTAAGCCATGCTTGGTCTCAAACTACCCATGAAATTCTTCAATCAGTTTAGTAGCCTAGACCCTATCTACGCACCAGAGGTACACTCACTCATAGTTCTTGCAGAAAAGCATTCCATTTTTTATCATGAAGTGCACTCTTCTCAGCCACAAGGCATGGTGTTTGTTTGGGGGTAGCCCCTCCGGGCATCTATTATTCAACAATAAGTATACTAGGTTGGTATACCATGGATCTTGAGTTATGGACTCCACTGTGTAAGGTTGTCATTCAATGTTGGGAGTTGCTTCTGCCATTGCTCTATATTGTCCCTGGCCTCAGACTATCTTCATGGGTTGAATTTCCAAATCATACTCTTGGAGGATGGCCATCCATTTCCCCCATCATTCACCTAATTCACTCTGTAGGAGCAGAGACTTAACAGCCTAGTCCAGGATGATAGCATGCACCTTGATCCAGAGAATGTAATGCCAAAATTTCTTCACAGCGTCGACGAGAGAAAAGGCCTACTTTTCCAAAGGTGAATACCAAAATTTGGCATTTTTAAAGGGGGAGCTCATTAAAGCTATTGGTCATTCTTCCCCTTCAACCTTCTTCATCAAAACCACCACAAGAGAATGCAGTGAAGCAAAGGAGTATATATAGAATGTGAGGGAATAGTCTGGACTAGCCAAGACTGGTTCCTCCATAATTGTTTTGTTATTCGGGATGAATGCCAGATTTTCTTTTGGACTCCACTCAATATTCATGTCTTTCTTCATCATATCATTGACTAGCTTTACTATCTCAGCAAATCTCTTGATTGACTTCTAGACAAAGTTTATCTTCCTGAAGAAAGATCTCATTTCTTTCTTACTGCTGGGAATCTGTAAATTCAATAGTGCTTCAACTCTTTCAAGGTCAATGGATATACCCTTCTTAGAGACAATATGCCCAAGCAGCTTCACTTTGGTAACCCCAAACATACACTTCTTAGGGTTGAGGGATGTTCCATACTAGAGACATCTCTCACAAATTTGGGTGAGGTGGTCAGAATGATCATGCCTATCACGAGAAAATACTATCAAATCATCCATGTAGATGACTATGCATCTATTTACAAAGCCCTTAAATATAATGTCCCTAGCCTTTTGAAATGTTTCCCCTGTGTTGATAAGGCCAAAGGGCATCCTCCATTATGCAAACATTCCCCACTTGGTGGTGAACATTGTTTTATATCTATCTTCGTATTTAACAATGAACTGGTTATACCTAGAGTACCCATCTAGGAAAGACATCATTTAAGATCTGTTTATGATTTGTACACCTCATCCAATGAGGGAAGAGGGTGATTGTCTTTCTTTGATGCCTTGTTTAAATTGAAAAAATCCACACAAAG
The DNA here is from genome assembly GCA_018584345.1 of Thuja plicata. Classification (NCBI taxonomy): domain Eukaryota; kingdom Viridiplantae; phylum Streptophyta; class Pinopsida; order Cupressales; family Cupressaceae; genus Thuja; species Thuja plicata. The sequence goes on from MU223903.1 coordinate 604,937, forward strand.
GCAAATTTTGCTTCTTTTCTTTCTCATAGGGATGAGGTTGGAAACCTAGCTAGTGTGTTAGATCAGAAAGATAATCTATGCTGATAGCAATTTCTGAACCTCTTGGTGAATTAGAGGCTCAATCAGTGGGTTCACTAATATTTTATTTTTCTGAAAGGGATTAGCATTAGGTTTTAGTGGGATGGTATGGGTCATGATGGATGTGTCATAAGTATTCAAATCCTCATACCCCCATGCAATTACATCAATGCATTCTCAGAGAATTGTGAGAATCTTCTCCTTCTCCTCTAGGGAGTAGGAGGTTCCTATATGCACAAATTTTTCTTCATCAGCTTGGCCGATGTTGAATTTCTCAAATTTTCCTCCCTTTGAGGAGGATGATATCTTCCCATATTCTTCATCACCCTATCCAGTATCATCGTGGTCTCGTTCTTCCACTATCTAGTCTTCAAAAATGCCAACATTGGCCATGAAGGCCAGGATATGCTGATCATCCTCAAAGACCTGAAAATGGGTGATATTGTCTAGGATGGACGGCATGGGGACCATTTCAATAGAGAATTTTTGGAGCTGGGATCTAGCCATTAGCTCAAGAGTGCTAGCAGATATGGAAAGGGCATCTAGAACATAGTTTCTTTTCTAGGGAATGAGTTCAATGTTGAAGGCATCAAAATATTCAATGAGGCTCCATTCCCAATTACGATATGTGGCCAACCTTTTTCCATGACAAGTGTATTGGCTCTAGACCTACTTAACGATCAACTCTGAATCACCCAGTACTTGGAGGTGAGTGATTCCTTTTCTTAATGTGAATAGGAGCCTAAGGTCCAAGGCCTCATACTCCATGACATTTTTCATGTAGTTGAACTGCAACCTGTAAGATGTGAGGAAGGATTTTCCCTACAGGTTGATCAATTCTACTCCTACCCCACATCCTTGTTTAGACCAAGACCCATCAAACTTCAAGGTCCACAAGTAGTTCGTTATCTAGGGCTGGGAAGTAAAAGTGGCATTTGGATTATTTTTGGGAAAGTTGTGAGGAGTTTCCTCCAACTTTGATGATGCGTGGGTGAGGTTATTTTCTATAGAAGTCTTTGTTTGGGATTCCTAAACAAGCAGCACCTAAGGTGGACTGCCAAAATGATTTATGGATCTAGGCAAATCTGCTTTGTGTTCTTTCTCCTAGAGGGATTCAATATGGCAAGTAGCAGTAGTGAGGCAAGGCTCACACTCCAGTTTAGAATGTTTTTGAGAAATGCACCTGGCACCAAGTGCCAGACAGGAGTGTAGCAAGAGTTGCTATATTTCCTTTTGAGTTTACCTCATCCCTCAATTTTTTTCAAAGTCCTAGATTCTCTAAGAGACTATGGGATCTTCCCTAGGGGTGAAATCAATTGTGAGGATCTTGAGGGGTTGGTACAACCTGGGGGAAGTCTTAGAGAAAAGGACTTCATTCACCCTCCCAAACTCAGTAAGGGCCTACTTCATCTTGGGCCCACTCTCTACCTAGATTTGGTTAGACTGTCCCTCCTAGGGGAGTCACAAGTGGGAGAAGTCAGTGGAGAAATACCCGTTGAGGGACATAGACCAATTCTAACTTAAAAACATCCCATATGTCTCTAGGATGTCCACCACTTGGATATATATTATGCTTAATATCTAGGGGTCTTGGATGAGCTAAATCTGGACATTCTTCAGCTCACCTACCATTTTTATAGCAATTTTGTCTAGCTAGACTACTGTGCCTTTGGATGGAGTGGGATGGAGTCTGAGTTTCTGGCATATGGATAAGGCCATGATGTTTCCCAAAGCACCAAAATCTACCAAGCATCTATATAGGTTCTTCCCTTTCATGTTCAAGCCTAGTAGGAAGGAAGGATCCTCTATGTTACCCTAGAAGACAACTGTGTTGGCATTGTCAAAAGTCATAGTCTTTGGTGGATGGCTGATAGCCTCTGAGTTTCCCAGGATCTTTAGAAGAGACTTCCTTTGCTTGGGGTAGCTCAAAAAAACCTCCATCAAGGTCATGGAGGTGGTGGTTCTTTCCAATGCCTTCGTGATGTCAAACCTTCCCCTTGGGAATTGTTGGGTTCCCTTGGCTAGGTCCTTAGCTTGGTTAGAGCTAGGTCCCTTTAGAGGGAAGGAGCGATCAGTTGTGTTATCCTAGGGAGGGGTATCATTGGGAGGTGTGGGCGTATAAAATGGTCCTTTACCAGCCTAACTCCAAGTGTTGTAAGGAGTTCATGGGTTGATGAAGGAATTGGCCTTAAAGGAATGGAATAGATTCATCAAAGAATCCCTGGAGTTTAGATTCATCTTCATCTCCTTCATCTATCCCAAAGAAGATGGGCTCAAAGGTGAAGGCACTGTGAATGGGCTCTTGTGCAGGCAATTCTGAGGGAGTATGATTAGTAATTTGTTGTCTGTCTGAATGGGAGATCATGATGACCTTCTCCATGGTCACATAGTTCACCTCAGAATGAGAGTCAGTGTCATGCAATATACAAGAATTAGTCAGGGGGTGGAATTCTGCCATCTAGGTAGAATGACTAGGTCCAACACCGCCTTGGGTGGTGTCTTGATTCAAAGGAGGACCTCTAGCATTGGCATTGTTGTTCCATTGTTGTTGGTTGGGATGAGGCCCATTGTTATAGTTCCTTCCTCCAAAATTGGTATTTCGTTAGCCGGAGAAGATATTACCTCTCTAGGAATTGGGGTTGTGGGGTATAAAAGACCCCGCCTTCAGTTGTTCCATGTCCATAGTCAGTGAGGAAAATAATCATCAGAGGGATTTGACCTCAGTAGACAGCTGGATGTTCGCATCACAATGTGGTAGTTGTTGTTGTTGGTTCCTAGGGAAGGTGGTAGTAGTTACTAGAGTCATGGGTGGAAATCCTTCAGCCGTGGCTGATTGGAAGAAAGGAACTCTAGAGGGTTGTGTCAGTGGTTGTTGCATTTTTTGTTGCTGGTTCCAGGGAATGGATTCTAGACCCGGTGTTGTCTAGACTTGAGATGGGTATATGTACTAGGCCTATTGGTCTATCATTATTGGTGTGGTCATGGCCATCACTAGGGCACCCATTTCCTAATTATAGTTGTATCCCCTAGCGTAAGAATTTTTGTTGGGTATCATGTTGAAAGGCATGCTCTCCCCAATCCCATCAGGAGATTTGTTTAGACCATGGGATAACTCTAGGGCTAGGTTGTAAGACTTTTCTAGAGTATCCCGGTCATCGGGGGTGATGGTTCTCCATAGGAGAGTGGAAACAAAAGGGTCCATAGTGTTCAGGTACATTTGGATGGTCACATCTAGAGATGGGATGAAGGGACCTGTGCACTGCTTCAAGGCGCATTGGAACTGATGGTTAAAAGTTGCAAGGGGCTCATTTGGTTCCTTCCTAATGGAGATAAACTGGTTGTGGGACCATGCTGGGTCTACATGTACATAGAAGGATGTTAGAAAAGTGTCCTCCATATCCTGCCAACTGTTGATGGACTTGGCTGGCAAGTTAAGGTACCAGTTCAACTTGTTCTACCCTAAGGACAGAGGGAACATCTGGGTCACAACGTATTGATGTTGGATCAAGTGTTAGTTCATGACATATTTGTATGTTGGTAGATGTTCTTCTATGGTTCATGAGCCTAAGTGCTCATATCAGGGCAAATCTTCTTCGAATGTGAAGGAAGATTGTTGCTTGCACCAAGGAAATACCCCATTGTTCGGTGTTAACAAATTATGTAGCCATTGGGGGAGTTGGATTTTGGCTAGATTGAGTGTTGGTTCTGAAGGTTATCTAAGGGGCTTGGGTATTTTGAGACATATTAGATCTCCAGATAAGGTTGGTTTTTTTCCTAGCTTGTGGATTTCTCTTCCTTCGAGTAGGAGGCTCGAGTTTGACAAACCTTCCAAGATTGGCGGCTAATCTAAGGACTCTTTTGAATTGCGCGGGTGAAAATGATGCAATCACACTAGAGGTGTGGTTCCTAAAACTATAGGTTGGGGAACCCTTGGGCAGTGTAAAGTTGAAATCTTCTGAAGGTGGCAAGCTCATGCCCTCCTTCTAGTGCCAATTTTTGTTGATACGACTTTGTGACTGGTCTACCAATAGAGGTAAGTTGTCACTAGGTACTAGGGTATGGACCAACTTTGCTTGTAAAGGGATTCTAGAGAATAAATTCTTTGGGCCTTCAATCACCTGAGAGTCAGGTCTTGACAGTGCATGAGCTAAGTTGGGTGTTGTGACTATTTTGTTTGAGGGGGATAGCTAGTTTTTGTTAGCTTGTCCTCTCTGAGGATCTCAGTAAGTTGGGGTTTCCGACAAGCACTTGGATTATCAAAGAAACTTCAAAAGATATGTCAGGGTAAGAAAGTATTCATTCTACTTATATTTATGCAAATATATCTCAAAAATCACTCATGCTCTAACAAACTACACTAAATATTGAATACATATAGAACCATCAGTTCATACATATTCAATAGCAAGGGGAAAATATGGTTGTTAATTTTCTTAAAATATTAGTGCAAGGGACATAAAAAACATACAACACAAAAGAGTATTAACTCAATGATCATAACACTGACAACAACATTGCAAGAATCCTTCCTTCTTCATTAATAGTTTTCTAGCATCACTGGTGTGTACATCCATGGCTCCAAGAGAGAATCTATCTACTAAGAACTACTAAGAACTCATGAGCATTGAGCTTTGCAACTAAAATGAAATGAAAATGTTGAATTGCTATAGCTATGGACTACAAAATCATCAATTTTTCTGACCCTTGCAATGAGGTTGGACTTATTATTTTTTCACATAGTTTCCTAAGAGTTACCCTAATCTAACTTCACACTCAATAATAAAATACAATTTTTGGTGGCTGGTACTACCTGCACCATGCTAAAACAACCTCGAGAAGAGCAGAGGTCTAATATGTCAGAAGAATAAGATAAGGAAATAGGTATGTAAGAATCGACCTCAAGAAGAGAGTCAGAGGAAGAATAGAAGAAATTTGATCTCCCAGGGTTCGAGGCAACATGCCTTATTAAAGTAAAAAGTGGCTCACTATCTCTGATGTGCCAGGTGTTCAATGGTGGGGTGGCACCTTGCAAAGAACACTTGTCAGAACCATCTCTTGAGATGATGTACCTTGCTAGGGTCACCTACTTCCTAACACACTTATTAACTGCCTGATAGTGATTGGCTAGCTCTAGGGAATCTGGATATGGGCCACCAAAAGAACACAAAAATTTTGGATCCAGGGCTCTGAGATCCGAGAGCTTGCACTCAAAGAATAAAGAATGTTAAAAATGTACCCTGCTGGTTAAAATCCCCAAAATCTAGAGAGTCTTATTGTTCCTTGTTTCTTTTGAATGTTTACAAGAGCTGGATGATTCCATCCTCATCAATGTCCTTGAGGCCGGCCTGGTGGTATTTGGGTGCCTCCACCTGTTCACATAGATCCAAATTTTTTTCCTTGAATTTTGTGGCCATCTTGGCGGCATCATGGCCCCGGAGCACCATGAAAGATATATGTGACATTGCTTCTCTGTCCATTCCCTCTGGGGACTTGTATTGAGCCTCCATTAGCTCATCAAACTTTCCCACAATGTAGTCCTCTGGAGTATATGTCTCGGTACTAAAGGGATCAACTCCTGAAACCGTTGTAATGAATGTCTTATATAGATTCAAAGAATATTCAACCTCCAAAACTTTGTCCCATAGGGCCCCTACCAGTTGTCTTCTTATCTCCAATGTGAGATCTAGTCTAGAGTGCTGGGTTCGGACAAAGTTGAAGGACTCTTCTCCCAAAATTTTTGCCTCAGTAACAATTTCCTTCCTGAGACTCATGATTTCTTCTAACTCACCTATCCAAGCTTCATAATTCTCAATCTCTCCTTCCCAAATAGAAATGGTAGTTTTACTCTGATGCAAAACATTCTCAGCTACGTATAGGTCAGGGAGCGTAACCACTAGGAAATGTTAGACATTTCCAACTTGTTCAGTTAGCCTTGCATCAACTGCCTAAACTTTCTTCTTCATGCTTCTTAGCACATCCAAGTCACCCTATGGGAGTGGTTCTCTAGATGTAGAATCTTCTGGAAGAATGGCATTGATCAGTTGGGCAAGTTCTGTCAGAAGCTCGAGGAGGTTTGCATTTTTCTCCATTTCCTCCTTTAGCTTCTAGGATTGTTGGTCATGTCAAGACTCTACTATCTTCATGGCCTCTTTTAGGAGGTCTAATTCTCCTTGTTTATCTCTCTTCCCTAGAGACACCTCTGTGATCATGTAGTCCTTGGCTCTAGCTGTCACCGCATCTATCTTTGGGGGAGGTGTTGCAATCACCGCAACTATTTCTCCACCCAGATCAGTTTGAGTGGAATGGAGGGTCCAAGCTTTCTTTTGTTTTGGGGCCCCCTGCACTTATGCTATCATCTCAGCCATGAAGAGATGGGCCTTTGTTTCTATGGGGGCCTTCCTTTTTCTAGAATCCATCAATCACTATGGTGGGGGTTGGGGTTCTCCAAAGACCCTGCACAGTGTGATGATCCCCATCTATATGCTTTCTTTGAATTCAGTCCTGGGGATCTCTAATTTCATCTTTCTAAAATCTTTCTTTGGCACTTTGAGCTAGTTGTTGTTGAGGTATTGCCAGGCCATGAGGTCTAGTTTCTGAAATTCCTCCAAGGCCAAAGACTGAGTGAGGATGGCCACATCATCAAATTGGGGGATCCCCAGTCCTACAGCAAAAGTTGCAGTGTCTAGATACACCATCAGGGTTGGATATCCAGTGGGGACTTGGGAAGCCAGCATGACTGCATGGATGACAGTATTGTAGTGTTCCACTAGAGTGAGGATGAGCTTTGGAGCTTACACAGAGAATGGGAAGTAGGCAGCCTTGTGAATCTTAGAGGTTGTGACATTGAGGGCCAATTGATCCCTGACAGATTGTTGAATGAACATAATATTTACTAGGGCCTGCATTTCAGCCCATATGTCGACACTTTTTTTGATGATTAGATTAATCTTGGAATCAACTTTTGACACCAAAATTTCTGCCCCCTTTAGATATTTTATTGAAAGTGGGATTTTTTCTAAGGCCTTGTCAGCCTTTGTTCTGGCAGCTACCCTTGTTGAAGTGGTGGTGGGGAATTCTGTAGTCCCAGGTGGAGATGATGTAGATGCTTCTGACATGATTGGTGAGTTTAATTCTGGCAACCTAAAAAATAGGATGAACATCAATATATATATATATATACACATTATTTTGGATTCCAAAAATTTTTACCACCGCATCACATCTGTTCTTGAAAGAATTGTTAGTTTATGTCAAACCCCAAAAATATGTACATATAATAAGAATGGCTTAGGAATTTGACCACTACCCAGTCTTCTAGGGATTCTAGCTCATGTGATAAAAGGAAACAATGATCACAAGGGGGACTTGGGGTCTAGAGTTCAAAAAACTAACCGTTACATGACATGACCAAAAATGAGCCGTATTAGGCTGACGTGGGATGTCAAGTGGCCGTGTAGTAATGGGAGTAATGGAAATAACGCCAAAAAATATCCAAACATATGAGGAAATAAATGTCACTTGGGCCATGAATGCTCACATGGGAAAATTAACCTGCCATTAAGACTGACTTGACGGAGGAGAGAAAAAACCACCCTGGCGTAAACCAGCAAGGTGTCGAGTTCAAACCAGGAAGACATCTCTCTTGGACAAGCTCCAAATTTGGGGCTTTTGACACATGGAGCATGATGAGCTTGCCACTAGGAAGAGCGTAGAATATACAAGAAATACACATAGAGCTGAAGCACAAGCAAGGGCTGAAGCATGACTCACAGACTTGGCCAAAAACTGGAATATACATAGAAATATACAGAGATTTACATAATGTACAAAATATACACAATATTTCTAGAGGTGTTCAGACTAAAATACAACTATAGGGAGGGAAAAAGACCCTTCAAGAGAGGGAACCCACCAATGGGAGGTGAAGACAAGACAAAAACCAGAAATGGAAAGATGAAGCCGAGAAAAGGCAACAAGTGAAATAAGTGAAAACCAGAAAACCAGAAATAAGAGAGAAGAGCCGAAGGCCTATTTGAGAACATGGGTAATGCGGGAAAGATGAGCATGGGAGGCACTTCTGCAACAAGTTTACCTTCGAGCAACCTCACATAAGAACTACAAATTACTATTTAATTAATAACTAAGTAGAGGGAGCAAAAAGTTGTTTAAATCGCCTCAATCACCTTCCAATCACTCTAATTTCTCTAAGTGTTTGATCATGGTAATGTTGGAATAATGATACATTTGGCATCAGTGAATGCACTTAGTGAAAACACTTATTCGGTTTTGAATGCTTACCGAGCTCATCATTCAGTCCACAGGCTATACCGAGCATTCAGTAAAGATCACAGATCAAACAGTTCAAACTAAGCAGTAAGGCAGTCACCGAGTATATGAAGAAAGATAGTAGTTACCGAGCAGACGGTAGTCACCGAGTCATCAGTCAAAGATAACCAAGAAGTCAGTTTCTACCGAGTCACCAGTGGTTACCGAGTGACAATGTATCTACCGAGTCACCACAGCTACCGAGTTCCAAGCTACACTTCGGGACTAGTATGGACCGAGCTTCTACTCTTACCGAGTGCATGACGATGCTGAGTATAGTAGTGGATGCCGAGTATCAGAAGTTCACCGAGCCAGCTTGTGGAACCGAGCTTTTACCGACTCAGTAATATTTTGTTCACCTATGTAAGGCTGACTTAGAAACATGTTTATGTTATTAATTTGTATGAGGCCGACCTCATGACATGTAAATTGTAATTATGGAAGGTATATATATGTAATGTATTGTACCATCTGTAAGTGTGAGTGATGGATAAGCATGGAGATGC